>JBBPDC010073125.1:0-10579 GCA_037974485.1 Hemigrammopetersius urotaenia
TCACTTCTGCTGCTTGGCATCTCAGAGAGGTACAACTTTTTCATCCTCTTTGTTCAAAGTAAAGAAATTCCAAACGGTGGACGTTTCAGCACGTCTGAGGCTGCATTTACAAGACGTGTCTTGTTGATGCTTGGCAGCAGTCTTCCACGCCGGCAGTAGTTTTCCATGCCGGGAGCGCAGCAGCGGCAACCAATCGCTGTTGAGCAGATTTGATTAGCGGGCGCTCACAGAGAAACGCCTCAGTTGAGCGTACACATGAACGCAGCCTGAAGGCGCGCGTGTCTGTGCTGCAAGTAAAGCGCATGCGCAAGATCGGTTTGAAATCGGCAATACGTGTGAGTGATCAGCCGATCAGGCCAAAAATCGTCCGTTTCCAATCGCCGGCCGATCGATCGGTGCATCCCTAGTGGAATTGCCTAACATTTCTTACTGAGCAAAATCAAGAGCCCTGAATCAGTTGTGGTGCATCTGTGCAGTAACATTTCTGTGCTGCATAGTGTTATTCATGAATGAACGTGCTCCATATAATTGAATTTGGAGTCTGATAATCTTCTGTCCCTGTGTAATGATGGAAACCCAAGACGGAACCATGCTTCTGGTGCTGATCTTAAATTATTAAAATAATCTGTTACAAAACTATGAATATACTTATTTAGCATTCAAACAACGCACAATATAAAATATAATTTGAAATATTTTACTTGGCACCTCTCATGAATAGCCTAAAAGTAAGACAACTGAAATATTATACAATTAAATATCTTCTCTCATAAAACAAGTATTCAAATGCATTTTAATATTCTGAACTAAGTGCATGAACAAAGTGCCATCAGAACGAGTGCTTTAAAAACTGGTGAAAGAGAGAACATTCTCTGGAGTCCTTTAACAAAATAGTGCATTAAAACAGAGACTGGCAGCCCATATCTTAACCATAATCACTGGAAAACTTTCTTGCCTTTTCAGAAACACAGACTGAATGAGTGTGCTCTAAGGGTCTTGCCTCTTATCTGCTTCATACTCTGTGCCTTTGTGGATGCACTCTCTCTAGAAATGTCAGCATTCCACGCTTTAAAAAATAAACGACTTTCCTAATGTCTTTCTTATGGGGTTTCCACTGACTGGTACCAGCTCGATTCGATTCAACTCTACTCACATTTTTGCTTTCCATAACTAAAATCTGAACGCTAGCATTAACGCTAGCGAACACCACATGGAAACTACGTCGCATCCAACATTGACATAGGATCCTCATCCTTATTATGCTCTGAAAACTTGTCGAAAGACCCACCCATTCCACTGCGTGGTCAAAATGGCGTCCGTTTTTGGCCATTATGTGTGCACCCTTTGGGTACTTTCAGTTTTAGCTCAGTTGTCAGTGTGAACGCACTAGGCACTAAAACAGTGTTTGAAGTGTGCAAGTGCGCAATTTCAGATGCACCCGTGTTGTCAAAAAATGCTACCTTTAAGTTTAAAACACTGATAATGATGAAATAGGCAAATAATATGCATAAGCAGAGAAAAATGCTACCGTGACACAGGGCACACTGTGCCATGCTTCCAGCTTGTAGTGATTCTGGACACTGATTATGTTTCCTAGCTTCCTAGCAGATAGCATTTTAGAATCAGAAAAAATTGTAAAATTGTTTACGTAATGACGGCTAAGACAGTTATAGCGACATACTCTCAGATTAAAAGAGCTTTTAAGATATCTGAAGGCAAGAAAGCACAGACAAATCAATGTCCACTGCAAGATATCACAGATAAACCAGTTTCCCTAACACTAGGTAGTACAGAATCCCAAGACTGTGCAGAAGGGCATGGTAGTGCATCTCGAGGGGCAGCATATTTGGACAGAACACCGGACAGGGTTAAAATCATGTGGTGTTCAACATTTGTTCGATTTTTTCTGTGATTAATAGATCAAAATGAACGCCACCCCAACATGCCAAAACTCCTAACGAGGTTGAGAGCAGTAGTACTTCATAAACGTTGGGCATTGTAGATGAAAAACCTAATGTGCACATGGTGCATACTGTGATATCATATGAGTGGCGCACAGTATGATGCGAAACACACAAACACAAAAACTGAGTTTTCAAAAATTGCCACTTTGTCCAGAGTTTTCAAAAAACACCATTTTCACTGACACGAAACTCCGTGTATGTGTGGACATGGCCTAAGACCTAAATCAATTTACATCTGATGGTTACATCAATATCAATAAAAACAGAGCAATCCCAGCTCTTTGAGGGGACAAAGAGACATGTTCCTCCCTCAACAAATGAGTCCGATTAGCTGCTGCTAGACAAAAACAGTGGAAGCACAATAGACTCCTGATTGCAGATAGAACAGATAGAGTATATGGACTGCTGAAATGTTAACAACAAAGTTATGTGTTTGTCATCACGAAACTTAACAGATGTGCCAAACGGACATAAAAATGCATTATGGTATAGTTTTAAGGTACAAATCTGTGTTTCTGTTGGCGGAGTGAATAAATCAAGGCACTCTCACAGCCCAAATAGTGTAAACATTGAGCAAAATAACATAGGTCAAACTTTAACCATGCCATGATTCCACAAATCAGTTTGAGATATATTGCACAATATGACTGTCCATATCTTGTGTCCCTAAGTAGCGCTACACTTTTCCCCTCAATCAAACAAAAAGAACAAAACTTAATGAGTAGTCTGTACTGGTTTTCAATAGATAAGTGGGTACCAAAACTCATGCCAGTGTTTTCATTCAGTTCAGCAATAGGCCCACTTCAGTTAGCCTGTTTCCACAACCTCTTTCCAGGTGTCTTGTACAAACAGCACATGTGATCAGACCTATGACAACAGAACCCTAGGTAATCTGATTAAGCCTTATGTGGTCTCTTCTTATTTCCTTCCATGTCTTACAAAGCACTACAAAGCTATTTCTCCTCAATGAAATTCATCTGGCAAGCTATAAATGTACTGACACTCGACTGGCCTGGTACATTTAGGGATATTGTCCCTGAGCATGTTTTGATATCCTCCTATTAGTAGCAGGTGTATTAAGAAGCGGCTCTAAAGCAGTGAGAGTCACTTTAAGATTAGCACCAGAAGCATGCTTCCGTCTTGGGTTTCCATCATTACACAGGGACAGAAGATTATCAGGCTCCAAATTCAATTATATGGAGCACGTTCATTCATGAATAGCACTATGCATCACAGAAATGTTACTGCACAGATACATCACAACTGATTCAGGGCTCTTGATTTTGCTCAGTAAGAAATGTTAGGCAATTCCACAGGAATTATGAACAAAATTAATGGCAGTGTTGTTTTTTTTAGAAAATCTCCATTCAGGATGATGTGCAGCCCACTTATTATTCAGCATCAATGATTCAGGACCAGGCATCAATCAATGATTCAGGCTTAATCTCTGCCCAGAGAATCAACCTTTAAAATGTGTTTTAGGTGCAAAGCAGTTAGTCATGGGAGTGAACTGCAGTACACATTTTTAAGATTGGAATACTTAGTAATTTCTGTTATGCCATGACATGACAACAGTCACAACGCCTGACAGAAGACACACACAGTATTACAGCAGGCACACTCTCGGATCTCTTAAAATATTTCATCAGTTTGCAAAGAGGTGCAGATATTTTCAGACTTTGCTACTTCAACATGTGTGATAATTTGGACGGTTTAATCCTGATTCGTAGCGACCTGACATGACCCATATTCAAAGGCGTGCCAAACTTGGCACTGAGGATGACCAGCCTAGCACAGCTCAAACTAGGGACACACTGTCTCTTCACGAAACACTTTTCCTAAAGCAAATGTCATCTCCTCCTCAAACATCATCCAGGGACCCTGTTCACCCAAAACACGTCTGAGCCTGCTGTCATAGCACTTAAAATGCCCAGGAAATGGTGTAAACTAGCTAGCTGACGTTAGCAACATCCGCTAGTACGAAACCAGCCGAGGTTTTCCCTTCTGATTTAAGATTTCAAAAAAGAAGAAAATAATAACACAACCACACAACCGCACCCATGGAAACCTAATAACCTGGAGCGAATGACAACTCCAGACAGCCGCCTAGTTAGCCTATCGCTAGCTGAGTTAGCCAAACATGCTAAAAGTGGCAGAGCCTGTCGTAGCTCTGAAATAATTTTACGTTATAAATGAACACTTAACTTTCTGTTTAGATCCCCAAAAGTCGCCCAAGCGAGTTAACCCCTCCAGGGTTGGATTATTTCTGAGCTTTTTTGGAACTTAAGCTTGATTGAACAAAAAGGAATGGTTTAACAGTTAAAACGGGCTCAGGGAGTTAATGATGCAGGACACTCACCGTGAGAGAAATTGCCCTTTTCGTTTTTGCAGTAGCCACAACGATAGCCATCGTCTCCCCCAAAATACTCCACTATACTGCACGAGGCTCCGGCACTAGCCATGTCCAGCAAAACAATGCTCGTTTGAGAGAATCAGGAGCTAACGAACAGCTACACCGGCAAACAGGAGGGAGAGCTCTACAGGCGTGACCTCGAAAATGAAAAAAAAAAACTGACCAGCTGACATTTTCCTGCAGCCCTGCTCCTTAAAGACCTTTCTCTGGTCACAGAACATCACTGGACCTCACATCCGATGAATTTTTTTCACGAGAGGAGTATTATATGACAGTCTTTAGCATTTTTACTACGTTGTATCGTTTTAATGACTTTTTCATTCCAGAGGAACCAGCATCAAATAAAGGAGAAAAGGTGTCACTGCTAAACCAAAGACAAAATAGAACATATATTCTATCGTGCACATCCTTGTGCAGCCAGCATAGGAATATATAAAAAATCAGCCTAGCAGCTTGGAACCCATCTACACTGCTCCATAATATGGACAAAAGTATTGGGACACACCTGTTTTACATGGTTCGGGCTAGGCCCCTTACTTACAACGTGGTTTAATCTTAATGCTTCAGCATCACAAGACTTAAGGCAGACACAAGTGCCTAAAAAGCAGGACCACACTACTCACTCATAATGACCGCACTTTTTCTTGGTAGTCATGTACTGTTTTGACAATTAGATTATCTATTAATGGTGCTGCAGCAGTGTTTAGGTCTGGTTCACAGCGAGGATGTGAAAATGTGTCAAATGTGTTGAGCTATGAGCCATTATTGTCTTGAACTGGGAACAAAATTGCTGTATGATCCCGTAAAATTAAGTGACATTCTTTATCTATTATAGAACCAAGTGGCCCAATCACTGGACACAATTCTATGAAGAAATGCAAATTTATCTTGGAGTAAAAGATGACTTATGAAATAGTAGTATTTTGTCATTTGGCCAGGGTCAGACATACATGCTGATATGGTCGTTTTTAAATTCATGTTTGTAGAAAATGAACATTTTTCTACAACTTTTTCAAGTTGTAGAAAAAGATGGATAAAATGATTTCTAATAGAATATTAATTATGCAGCTTTTACTGATGGATACAATATATTTGAGGTCAGCTGTGTTGTTTTATGTTGCTGTCCGAGCACTATTTTCTTCAATTCAACTTTTCATGCCGCTGTTTGAGGTTTCAATTTAATGAGAGGTAAAGTGGTACAACTGAACTCTTTCACCATATTGACCTTCTGTTATTTTGTCTTTTTTCCTGGAATTAAAAGAAGCACTGTGTGTATTTTCACTGATTGCTGTTCATGATTGATGGTAGGACACCGGTCCCTAAACTCCATTTCCTCTTTCACTTACCGTAAGAAACTTTCCCCCACAAGTCGCCACAGTAGCCACAGCGATACCCATTTTTAACGCCTTTTATTTCCACGATGGTGTACATTCTTTTTGAGCAGAATTTACCAAAACCTGCCTGACCACGCTTTCAGGTGTGAAGTCATGAGGCTAAAGCTAAAACAGAGTTCTTCTTTTCAGACTCAAAAACAGGGTATCCATACACCGAGCACAGAGCGACTGAAAGATGTGGACAGTAAAATATGTTTGCCGTGTTCTCCAAAGATAAAATAAATTAATTTATTTTAAAAAGTTAGAAATGTAACATCTAGCAAAATGCTACCACTGACATTTCATTTGTAAACAAAGCGAGGGATTGTGGGAAATCCCGGTGAAGGACCTCTGTCTACAGAGTGGATTCAATTCAGCATCCTGAAAATAACATTTAATAATGTTAATTAATATTTGTTGTAATTTATAAGAAAGAATATTAATAAGACATTTCTGTATTTCTGCACAGGTGGCTGAAGAGTTCTCTAGCTCTTGCCAGTCCTGGATCTTACAGAATCCAATTTGAAGTGTTTAATTCCTCTAAAACCTCCTTCACATTAAATGGTTATGAATGTGATGCCAGACGCCTGAGGCAGATGCCCATTGTTGTACAATGTTCGTTTTAAATCTGTTTAAGATAAGATAATCTCACAAGTGGGAAATTTGCATTGTTGCAGAACAAATTTCCATTGGACAGAACAAGAGTAGAAAGCAGAAGCAGCATACCTAATAGAACAAACACAGTATATATACAACACAGTATAATATGAAAAGTACATTACAACAGCTGACAGCAGTTCTCCTAATTTCCAAATTAAAATATTGTTCTTTAAAGCATACTTTTAAAGCAAATGACTATACATCAAAATAAGAGAAATGATGCAGTGTTTACAAAGTGTTTCAAAGAAATCTTATTTAATCCCTAAGAAAATGGCAATAACAATAATGACCTTTGATGTACTTCTTGTAGTGTTTGGCCATCTAACTGGTCACATTGCAAGAGGGGAGTGTTAAATACAGCAATGTTTTTTATACAATTTCCAAAAGTAAGCCCTGCAGCATGTAAGAAAAATCTGTTGCAACAATTCTGAAAACTGTCAAAACAAAAATAAGTTTAAAACATTTAAATTAAAGTAAACCCATGTTTATTTTATTCACTCATTATTCCATCAGTAAAATGAATGGAAAATAAGCTGAATCTTAAACGTTAAGTGTACACCATATGGACAAAAGTATTAAGAATGCCCAACAATTACACCAATATTGCACTTAAATACATAGACTTTCTCGTAGAGTTGACCTCCCCTTTGCAGCCATTACAGTTTCCACTCTTCTTGGAAGTCTTTCCAAAATATTTTGTGAATTTGTGCCCATTCAATCTGTAGAACATGTATGAGGCCAGGCACTGACGTCTTGGTATGCTGAAGCATGAAGACTAAACCACTTCATTGGAAGTAGGCAAAACCCACACCCCGAAATGACTTATGTCCATATAGTATTTATTATAGTGGATTTTACATAGATTTTTTCCCTACATGATATCCCTGTATTTGTTTTTGCCTTTATACTTGTTTTTGTCAACGTGTCTCTGTGTGTCTTTGTTTTCTGATTGTTGTGATGAAGTGTGTTAGGGATTAGGTAACTGTTGGTGTGCGGATGAGTCTCCAGCAGGGGGAAGTCTGGTTCTCCTGCTGACCGTACTCGACGCCACTGGCTGCACCAGTAACCGCCTCAGCACCACCAGAGCCGTCAAACTTTCATCACAGCAGTTTATTTATCCCTTTCACCTCTTACTGATAATAAATGTCAGGTCTGGGACGGGAGACGGCCAATGATATAGGTCTCTTTCCCTGGTTTGGACAAGTACGCCGCGGAGCTTCTTTGTTTTTCCAGACATTAGAGCTCCACTTCTGAGTCCGGATTATTGGAATTCTCTATCCATCCAGCTGGGAGCTAACGCAGTGACTACTACAGACAGGTGAGTTAGCCTAGCTAGCTGTGGTTTTAGCGTCTTTTAGACTGCGTAACCGGCCCTCAACCTTGCTGACATCTCGTAGAGAATATAACCTTGCTGAAGGCCTAAGTTATCTAACGTTAAACGTTTTGGAAAACCGTCCTGCCAGCTGAGTTCACAAAAACACACTCAGCTAGCCTGCTAGGCTAGTAGCTGGCAAGCTAATGTGTCTGTTAGCTGCCCGCTGTGTGTGTGTTTAACAGGACGAGAGCTTTTTAAAGCACATATACAACAGCCTGCGAAAGTGTCTAACCAGATTAATTAAACTGTAACCGAACACTAACTGGGCATCGTAACGAAGAGCGCCTTGATGTAATCAGACCCCCACAGTTCAGCTGAGATGGTGGAGACAGTTGTGTTAATAGTGGTTTCTGTGGTTCACAGTGGTTTTCCTTCATTTGCCACTTCCTTCTAAAGTAGATCCGGCCTCTGATTTATAGTTATAATATCAGATAATCAACCTATTACCCACAGTTAGCGGGTTTTGTGGTTAGGATCATGAGAACGCCTTTCATTCAGTGTGTGGATGCTTATGCAGCAAGTTAAATGAACTGGCTTGGTGTCCGTGTAGGCCAGTGAAACATGAACCAAGCCACAACATGACAGTTATACTGTATCTACCATTCTATCCAGCTGCCCAAAAAGCATCTGGTGGCCTAGTGGTTTGGGAGTTGCCCCCTGTGATCAGAAGGCTGTAAGTTCAAATCCCAAGACTGCTAGTGGCAGCACTGAGGTAGCCTTGACCCTCCTCTCACACTGCTCTTGCCCCATCACACTGCTCCCTGGGCGCTGTGCTCCATTCTGCCTGCTGCTTCACTTGGTGAATGGGTTAAATGCAGAGAAAGAATTTTGCACTGCTCACATGTAACAAAATGGTTACTTCACTTACTTCACTTCAGCAGCATAAAATATCAATGTTACCATGATGTCCTGTACAACCAGTAAATATTGCAGTGAGATTACAAACACTACCTCCTGTCCATGTCCTGACTAATCTACAGATTAGTAGCTGTCCTTGGTTAAAGTCACACAGTGCATCCTGAGAGATTATTGTGCCTGCCCCTGCTGACACACATTCCTCTCAGTGCTTGGGCTCAAAAGCGCTTTAGTGTTCAGTCGCATATCTTTTATAAAGACTCCTATGATTAGGGTGTGGCAGATATGAAGTGCTGCATTCCTTTTTGGAAATTAGTGAGTAGTTTAATGCTACCAGTAGGATAACTCAAGTAGATACCGACTGTTCATTTAAAAGGTTTGTGGAGTCTGTCAGAATCGCACAGAATGGCCCCGTATGTACTGACATGCTGACCGCTGGCTCTCTTATACTTATATTTTTGATTGATTCACTCCTTTGTAATAATGAAGTACATCACGTTAAATGAATGTCAGTATTTTTTTTTCTACATTAGTAGCTTTAGCAACATAGAACACTTTGAGCAGACCACACTGGACACTGCTCGTAGGAGCAGCAAAATAACAAAAGCAAAGTGGGAAAGCTCTGCATCCCCCGCTTCCCTCACCAGTCCCCAGTAATAAACCTTATTCTCATGTTCACCCTATGTTTTCTTAATCACATGTTTCAGGTTCATGTGGAATTTTAGACTGTATTAAATGCATTAGGCAGCTTATTTTATCTGCTCTTTTAACTATTAATAAAATGCACTGCTTTTAAAATAGAAAAAAATCTTTATTTAGGGTCTTGGCAAATAAAATGTGTTTCGTCTTTATTAATTACATAAATGAATGCAGTTGATTGAATTTAATAGTTTGCCAGCCCAGAAATATCATCAGTGTGAAATGATCCACTCTAGGAAAAAACCTTAGTGAGTCAGAATTCACACAGGTGGTGATGGGAGCCATCAAGTTTCCACACAAAGTGGGAAGTGTTTTGCTTAGAATTTTTTTACTCTGACAGTCACTCAATAATGCATTTCTTCATACTTGTACCATGTCATGCTCACAATATCAGAAGAAAGCTGAAACAAACAAAAACGGATGGGTACAAGAGAGAAGACACACATGGACAAATATATGAAATATGCACCTGTACAGTCATACTGTGATTCTGACCGACTCTACAAAACTAGTGAAAGAACACTGTCTTAAAATAACATTAACTTGTTTCGTTTTCCAAAAGTTTTCATTTTTGTGAATGTAGTACACCAAGTGTTCATATGTGACCTTTGATTCTTAACTCAGTCAGCAATGTCGGCAGGTTAGACACACATGAATATTATCATTTTATCATATTAAGCCTAGTACCTATGTAGGTAGAGGTTCAGAGTATAAAAAATGCACATGCCTGAACTGTCTTGACTTCTGAGCAATGAAGCAGGAAAAGTGCTGTACATTTTGTAGCCACAGCTGACCATTGAGGTCCAGGACTGAATTTGAGGAACGCTGAACTGCTGAGTAACGAGTAGGCTGTTGAGATGGTTATAATCTAAGATACAGTTATCCATTTTATGTTATATCCATTTTTTTAAATGCTAGTAAGGCAGATATTAGGGATGCACCGAATGCAATTTTCTTGGCCGATTTATTTTCATAATTATTTTACTAATTTAAATAAATAAAATGTAATAAATACACCCCCAAATAAAGCACAATATAATGCAAATACATCTAAAGTTTAACATATGCTTTCAAAGGTGCAGTGAGTGAACAAAAAATAACGAGGCACCTTTTGTCTTGGCAACATATATTGACAAAATGCCACAAATTGAACAAAATGACAGGTTTATTTTGGTAAACAAAAGCATTTCTGTCTGTCCAGAAATTCTGTTTCTTTTTTCATTTACCATATTTCCAGCCA
>JBBPDC010073156.1:0-10578 GCA_037974485.1 Hemigrammopetersius urotaenia
CTCTCTCTCTCTCTCTCTCTCTCTCTCTCTCTCTCTCTCTCTCTCTCTCTCTCACACACACACACACACACACTCACGCGCGCGCACACACACTACCTCCTCTCATACACACATTTCCAGCTCAGCCAGTGTGAACCTGCAATCCAGATGCACCGATTTTTCTGAGTAAACCAAGTCAGGTGTTGGTCAGTTGGAGATCTGAGGAGCAGGAGCAGAATGGAGAAAGAGAGGAAATCTCAGAAACACTACGGGTCTGTGGAGCGAGCGGATCCAGCGGAGGACGCAGCGAGAGCAGGTATGCAGGTGAAGGATCCGTGCAGCACAAGTTCAAATAAAATATTATCATAAACACGAGCTTTGTGACTCGAGCAATTATGACATCACAAAGAAATTGTTCTTCATATTATTAATAATAATGATATGCATGTCTGGTTTTTATGCATTGAGGGTCTCTATTGATTTTTTTACAATAGAAAAAGCAATAGAAAATGCATAAAAAGCATGAAAGCGATGTAAAATCTTCTGGATACTAGGCTATTAGATGTTCAAGAGTGTGCAAACTATGAAAATTTCCACACTAGGCATATAAGATTTAATTGTTGGACACAAATTGATTAATTGTAATGTATCAATATGAGTGATTATTTTCAAACAATAAACATTTTTTAGCTTATATGTTATTACAGAAATGTCAGTTATTGATCTAAAAACTGAATTTTGCTCCTAAATGTTTTAAAAGCTGCCTCCTGTATCTCCTGTACTGTAAATTCTGCATCTCTGGAGGTTCCCGTTTCCAATTAGAGTTGTGATGCGCTGTGAGGAAAGGTCAGCGTTTTCCCAAAGCTCTGTTGGAAACTCGTATACGAGTGTCTGCTTAATTGTGGGCTGCAGAAAACTGAACCAAATTCCAGTGCGAAGCGACATGCTGTCCACATTAGACTGTCCACAGCTCTGTGCTAATTGGACATTACTCCTACAGACAGATGATATCAGTTTGTACAGAATTTGAAATCGTTCGTTCTCTATGCGAGGGGTTGTTTGTAAAAGCAGGTTCTAAAGGTGTTTGCAGAGAGGGTGTATACCTCACTTAATTTAAGACAGCCAGATGTGAACTAATTACCAGAAGCTTAGTGATAATCCACCCGTGTCCTTTAGTCCAGACTGCTTCCCTTCTCCAGTTTCTGTGAGTGAATCAGATAATAGAGCTGGGTGGTATTGATAAAACACATTACAGTATATAGTTTTCTTTACTTTATCACAGTCATATCAGATGATTAATAAACCAGAGGATTTCTCTACAGCTACTCTACAATGAAAGTACTGTATACTACAGTTACCCTTACAAATGTGATGTAATTTGTTTTCATTTGGCTGTTTTGATTTTTTCCCCTCTTTATTGACACCATTGCACTGACAATATACAATATTGTAAATGTATGTCCTGAAAGGAAGCTGAAGGATTTTAAGAATTTTAAACCATCTGGGCTGCTGGTGCTAAGGTGGTTAGGGAGTTGCCTCTGTTATCGGAGGATTGTAGATTTGAATTCCAGGACAGCCACTGGTACCACTGAGTTACCCCCTGCGTCGCTGGCTGCCCACTGTTTACTTGTTGAATGGGTTAAATGCAGAAAAAGAATTTCACATTGTTCACACTGTGTGCTGTGGTGTGACTGTAAGGGCCACTTTACTTAAAATAAACTCATTCCAAATTATATATATTGCACTTAAGTGCCAGTTCCCCAGTAGCATGTATTAAGTGCATAAAACAAAACTATAAGCCAAAAGCCTAAAACAAACTGCTTGGCAACAGTAACATTGTTATTATATTGTGAATATAATGCCCATTATCTATCAATATATATCATATCACTCAATATCACTAAAACTGAAAAACAAAATCATGGTTTGTCAGTATCACAGTACAGCACTATATATTTTCCAACACTATTTGCTGCTGTCATGAAAAAACTTCTGTAAAATCTTCTCTTTTATTACTCTGTATCTGTTTAATGTGCACTGAGTGTAATTCAGCCTGCCCTGAGTGCAAACTCTATTTTCTAGATAATGTTGTTAGCCCACCCAACTACTGACACGCCATTAGTTGACTGCACTTTATTGCCACAGGATGACACCCCCTCCCTCAAATAAATTGGTTTCCTTCTTTTGATTAGTTGGTCCAAAGTGAGTCACTCGTGGATGAACTCGGTGGCATCAAGAAGACACGAGGGACGCCACACATATTTTCACCGCACACAGACTCTTTATGCCTCTCTGAAGCGTTTTGCTGTTGGCTGGTTAACGAGGCATCATGTGCGAGCCAGAAGCCTATTCTTTTGCTCTCTGGCTGGTGTGTGCAATTTAACTGCAAATTATATATGGAGGTGGAGGGCAATGGAAGGAACTAGAAGAAAATACATGGATTGGGGGTAAAACAATATCCAAGAAAATTATTACAACCCTAATCCCTGTGCTGTTAAAATTGCCTAAGATAATTAGCCTGTTACTTATAGTGGTAATCACTTTTCACACTAGCCGTTTTCTCCCGGGAAGATGCTGCAAAAAGTCTTCAAAGGATTTTTGCCTTTTATTTACTTATAGCTTTTTTGTGGGTTTCTGGACTCAATTATAATTCTTTTCAAATGGCCATTTTCCATCATGGTCTTGTATGAACACTGATATATTCTATATGGACAAAAGTTTTGGGACCTCAGGTCTTTTCAGGTCTTTCAATCATACCCATTGTCACAGGGCTATACAATCAAAAATACCAAGACATTTTGGACAACACCATGCTTCCAACGTTGTGGACGCAGTTTGGGGAAGAACCTTTTCTATTCCAGCATGACTGTCCCAGTGCACAAATGAAGCCCCATAAAGACATGGTTGGATGAGTTCGGTGTGGAAGAACTTGACTGACCCACACAGAGCCCTGACCTCAACCTTATCCAACAACTTTAGGAGCCAGACCTTCTCATCCAACATCAGTGTCTGACCTCATAAATGCTCTACAGAATGAATGTGCACAAAAACACCACATAAACTCTCCACAGAAAAATATCACAGATATCTGGTGGAAATCTTCCAAGAAGAATGGAAGCTGTTATAGCTGCAGAGGGGGGACCAACTCCATATTAAAATCATGGTCAGCTGTCCCAGTACTTTTGTTCACATAGTGTATGTAAAAGGCCTCTGTTCAGATTGGCTGTATATGTACCGGAAGCTTCAAAATTTGAACAGTGCTTATCATGACTGCCTTTTAAACAGTGTGGAAAACTGAGCCATTTAGTGGAAAGGCTCTTTAAGCACACAGTAATGCTCTCCCTTGGTGGCATCATATTGTTATGATTCTTTTTTATTCCTCAGGGGACAGTGATTAGACAGTGAGAATGACATTTAGATATGCAAATGAATATTACCATATAGTCCCACTACGAAAAAAGGATTTTAGACATATTCTTAAAATTGTTTTAATCAAGGACACATTGTGCACTGCCGTTATGAAATGTTATTGACGCCATTTTCAGAACAAAATCATGTATAAAGGCAGCTAAATTTTGCAAATATATTTTTAGATTGAAATAAAATAGGAGATGTGATGAATGCAAAGTGTTCAAAAATCTTAAAACTGGATGCTGGACTTCCCCTCTATAGTTTAGGTGAATCTGATAATAATGGTGGTGGATGCAGTAGGATGGCACAGCATCACAGTATCTTATTGTGACGTTATCACAGAAATCATATCTGAAGAAGCTTAAAGTTAACATTAATAAGTAAATGTATCCATTATTTCTGAGTGTTCTGCAAACCTAAGTTTGTTAGAATGGGCGGTTTTGTCACATTTTCTTCAGTTAAATAACAAAAATAACAAAAATAATTAGGCTGTAGTGTCTTGCTTTAATTAAGAAATAATGGCATGTCCACTTCAATCTTGATATGAGAGAAACAGACAGAGAGAGACAGATATCAACAGATATGAAAGAGACAGAGTTATGGGTTGATACCAAAGTAGGGGAATTCGACTCAGTGCTCATTCATAGGCATTATGTTACTCCACTGTAGTGCTTCCAAATAAAGCACTTGGGTAAACTGGCCTACAGCCTTGGGCTTTGAGTTTGGCATTCTGGAAAATGGAGTCTGGTTGAATGAAATGCATTAGTGAATATGGAGAGCTTGATGTATTTTAAAGTAGGTGAACGTTCCCTTAAAAAAATCTAGCACTACTCTTCAGCCTCTTTAGGATGCCTCTTTTGTTTATGCTTTCAGTAAAGTCTGTGTGCATGTGTATGTGTGTGTTTATGTGAATGCTGTGATATACAGCTCATTTACGCTCATGTCACTTAGGTACTGTGACTCAGACAGGGTTGGCTGTGTTTGTGTGTAAGTGTGTGTATGTGTTTCAGTGTGACGACTCGCAGAGACTCAGAGGGCCTGTAGAACCCTATGAGATACAAGCCCAGTCTTTTCAGGGTTCAGGTTGCATGTATTCTTTGTTTCTAGTCTGAATGTTCTGTTGGTTTGGTGCCACTAAAAAAAAAGCCTGATGGACTATATGCATATATGGGGAAACAGACAACAGACAATAAAGAAATGAACGAATAATCTAATAAATTATAATAACAAAAAATAAAAACTCAATAAATACATAAAAAAGGGACTTAGAGATTCTTGTCAATATCAAGTTTCTCTACCCATTTACTCAGCCTCAAAGCATTCTGCTCTCCATCAGTTGAAGAACAATAGTAGCATCCTAATCCTAATTAGTAGCACCTGTCTGAGCTCTTTAAAGATACCTGTCCACAGTCAGTCAGACTCCAACTACTACTAGGGGCAAGACCAAAGAGCTGTCCAAAGACTCTTATGGAAAAAAAATACCCAAGAATAGGGAATGTGAAGAGACAGCAGTGGCAGGTTGGATGAGGAGCTAAAAGTGGGAAGAGAAAAAGAACTTAGACCCATCCGAGCTGCAATGGAGAACTGAGTTCCCTTTCTGTTGGTCCACTTTTTGGACCACTTCTAGAGGACTGAGTTTGGTTCCTTTAAAAAGAACTATATGTGAAACCACCCTAAGATATTGCAGTATTTAATGAAGAGATGTTTGAAATTTGTATTGACATTGGATTAACATAGTTAAAATAAAATTACAGTTACATGCTCTCTCCCAGTGTTTTCTGATACCATTCAGGAACCTGTGATGAGTCCAGACTCACCACAGCACTGGTAATGTGTTTGTGTTTTATTACGTCTTTCATCTAGAAGGCTAGGCCCATATGTGAAAGGCTAATTTTACTTAATTACAGTTTTTTGTAGAACATTTTTTTTTTTTTTTTACTGAAGATCTCACAAGGGTCTGACAAAATTGGTAGCCTAAAATGCTAGTCTGGGTGATGGTGGCCTACTGCGTAGGATCCTTGCCTCTAGACCAAGAAGTTATGGGTTCGAATCCTATCTTCACTGGGCTCCTGAGCAAGACCCTTAACCCCAAGTTGCTCAAGGGAGACTGTCCCCTGTAGTTAGGGAATGGAAGTCACTTTGGATAAAAGCGTCTGCTAAATGTCATACATTTTTATTTATGCCTTGTCCTGAGGGATGATCCTGTACCCCACTCCAAATGGTCAGTTCCTGTGAGCTTTTGATACTATTTTTATTTTGTATTTAATAGCTGACTATTCTAAATGAAAGAAACATATCTCAAAGAAACCAAATTACATCATTTTGTATTAATAGCTATTTTTTTACCAGATGGAATCACACACTGGGTAGGAAATAATTATCCCACAGTATGTTGCAAGGAGAAACTAATTGGTAGGTTCTAAAAGGAAGACATATGGGTAGACCACAGAGGACGGCAAGTTTGAAAACCTAAAAAAAGAGGATGCCTTGAACGTACTATCCCTCTAAATATTCCAGCACGCATCCCAGTTAGTGTCAGGCACTGTTTTTCTCTTTCTCCTCTCAGCCTGTGATGGACAGCAGTCTAGACATGGACAGAGCCAACAGTGTGTGTAGCGAGCTGCATGGAGCATGCTCAGAGAGCCCACATTGATAAGTGAAGTGACAGAAAGAAATCAACCTGTCAAGAGCGATTTAAGAATCACAGGCAAGCGATGACAGCTTAGCAGAGCACATGCAAATAAATGCACACACACACATGCACTGCCCAGTCACCAAACTGAGTCAAATCAACGACTCACAAATTTTACCGGTGCTTATCTACACGTTATTAACCTTGTATTTGATTCCTTCCTTCCTTTTTCTCGATTCCCCAGTGGTATTAACTGTGGTTTGCTTTGGGCTTAGGATCTTCTATTCTCTGACAAGGTCAGGCAATTAAAAGCCAATCACAGCGCTGTGGTGCTGCGAGATGACTCATGACTTATAGCTTTAATGAGAAAGAGGGCAAGGAAAGGAGGGAGAATGAGAGAAACAGAGAGAGAAAGAGAGAGAGATAGGGATAGTATAGGCGTTAATATTCCCCTGGCATGCAGCAGCTGTAGGAGGTAGGAGGATGTTAACGTCTCCAGTGGGGGATCTTGGAGACAGGTGAGAGCCCACCTGTTGGCTTCTGTTAGTCAGTTCCTTAGAACACTGTGAGAGAGGATGGCTGGATCTGTGTCTGCTTGAGTAGTCTTTCACATTTGCTTACTTGTATATTGTGTACTTTTTGGTCACAACCATTAGCCAGTACTGCTTTGTGTCTTAAAAATGTACAGAATATATGTACTTACTACAACAAAACATGATCAGGGCTGCCAAAACTAACAGCAATTTGTTGTTGTAAAGCAACTTTTACTGTGTCCACACTGAAATGCATTTTAAAAACTCATCCATGGTATCCAGGCATATGCTACAAATGCAGCTGATGAAGACTAGGTTGAAGACTAGTATCTCTGTAATGGAATAAGGATGTGCCTTGTTAACGTTTTACTGCGGATTAAGCTGCGATGGAAGTTTATTCATTACAACAAGCTGGTGCCACACACAGCCACATATTCATATCTATAACATTCATCTATCTATCTATCTATCTATCTATCTATCTATCTATCTATCTATCTATCTATCTATCTATGGATCTGTATGTATAATATATATATGATAGATAGATTGATAGATAGATAGACAGACAGACAGACGGACATGTATAAATGCTAGTGTTGTGAAAGCGATGCATTTACTGAGCAGTGAAGCTTTGCCTGCCCCTAAACATATTCAATAATGACAGGAGTGATCACGTGCAGCGGAACCAATGCTAATTTCCTGCTTGTTACCGTGGAGATGGATTAAGGAGCAAGGCCGGGCTGTTGTTGGAATGTCACTGGTCAACACCAGTGGACTGACTCATGCAGCATGGAGATGCAGTGACCGCAGTTTCTGGTTCATTGAATATCATTTTCCATGGAAGACTGCGGTTTCAGGGTTGGAGGACTGTGCTATTAATCTTCAGTAAAGCACCTTCCATCAGTTCAGCTTCTACTGAGGCAGTACCGGATCTGCACAGTACATCTAAGTTTAAGATACTTTAATTTACCAAAACAGATTTTCGGATACACTACTGTTCAAATGTATGGAATCAACATGTTTAGGATAATATAAAATATATTTATTTGCAAACGTAGTAAACACCCGCAGATTCTCTTGCGGAATTTTTCTTAGAACTGAACTAATACTTGTTAGCGGAAACCACTGATAGCCTTCGCATTTTTTAAATTGCTTTTGTGACACCTGGGCCTTGTTCGCCACGGCCCTAATCCTTGTGCTCGTTGTTTATGTTTGGGTGCGTCGGTTAGCAAGGCAATCCGACACCTGAACTGAATGAGCCTCCGTTGCTCTGGGCCGCACTCAAACATAAATGACAAGCACGAGGATGAGGGCTGTGGTGGATGATGCCTGGAGGTTTGAAAGGAGGTTTGAAACCCGAGAACGTTATTTATTTCTCCTTGCTGCTGATTGGCTGCTGCCCTGTGGCGCATCTCGTGTAGAGCTGTCTCGAGTGGTTCTCTGAGTTTTTCGTTATCTTAAAGTCCTGTATTTTAATTACTGTAAATGATTTTAATATATTACTGTATTTAACCTGCTTATACCAAAGAGAATTACATTACAGTCTCTACAGGGGTAACTTTGGTATTTAAATTCTAGCACTGTGAGAGACAGCAGTTCAGTGTACACTGTACAGTTCGGAAACAGGTTTACCTTTACATTTTTGTTAAGGGTAATGTATTAAACAAAAATTAAATTTTAAAATAAAATGTAAGGGTTTTGGGAGCATATTTGGGGACATATTTAGGGTTCGGTATTTAGGTATTTTTGGGCTTTTTTTTTTAACCACATCTCAAAAAGCACAGTTTTCACGGTTTTTCACTATTTGCGGGTGCTTTTGGAATGTAACCCCTGCGAGTGTCAGTGGTGTACTGTATTTGTAAAAGTTGATTTTGCTGGCCCTGTGCAGCTTCACTGGTTTAATAAAACCTAAAATTAGTACAAAGCCCAAGAAAGGGAAAATATTTAATGTCCTTAGACATATAGAAGATGTTACAAAGTGGCAGATAGAGTTTTTGAAATGTATGCAAAATCATTAAATCTCCTGCAAATTCTCTCATATTCCCAATAAGCAATAAATAAATGTAAATTAAATTGTTCTAAATACTTGTCCACTATAATAGTTCAATCTATGCTTGTTTAGTTATTAGAATGATAACAATATGACAAGTGATTCCAAACTTTTAAACAATAGTGCAGGTCTTTATATAGACCTTGTGTTGTCAGGGGGCCTTAATTGCCTTGCTTATTTTCTTCTTTTGCCCCACAGATGAAGAGGGCATTGTTTCGATGGCTGACTCAACTATTACAGTGGACGACATTGAGGGGGAGCTATTTAAAATCGAGAGGATACGGGATGTGCTGGTGCGGAGAGAATCCGAGCTGAGATACATGTGAGCTATTTTTCAATTTTCTTCCTGGATATTTGCAATCCATGTAAATTAAATTCATAATGGGAATTCCCACCAGGTGTCTGACCTGCCTAAGGTACACGATATGGACAAAAGTATTGGGACACATTTTTGTTTGTTTTGAGCTCCTTTAGTTTGTCCCCTTACTTCCAGTGACGGATAATCTTAATGCTTCCGCAGACCAATGTATTTTGGACAATGCCATGCTTCCAGCTTTGTGGCAACAGTTTGAGGAATAACCTTTTCTATTCCAATATGACTGTGCCCCAGTGAACAAAACAAGGTCCATAAAGACATGCTTGGATGAGTTTGGTGTGGAAATCCCTTTTGTCCATATAGTGTAGCTCCTTTACCGTGGAGGTAAAATGCTGCTGAAAGCTCTGTGCTAATGACTTTCTAGGCTTTCTTATGTTAACAATCCAATGGATTTTATTACTAGGAGCAAACATTTACAAGTTATGTTCTGAGTTACATTAACAGATGTTAAGGTAAAAAATGTTTCAGGTAAACAAGGTGATGATTCATATGAGTGAGTCATACTTTGAGTTCCTAAATTTTCATTAACAATAGTGGGGGTTTTTTTCATTCTGTCCTCAAAGAGCCTAGATAGTCCACACATTTGCTTTGTGCAAACAGTATCTGCTATTCCGTTCTTGATCACTTGATTCAGGTTCAGATGTGGTTCCCGAGGACAGCATACAATGATAAATGAAACCACATGTTTGCAAATTTGAAATGACACACTGTGTGTGGTTGTATGCTCTAGATAAAATTTAAAAAATGGACAAAAGTATTGGGATGCCTGACCATGACACCAACAGGGACTTAATGACATTGCATTCTAATAAATAGACTTTAGTATGGAGAGCAAACTGTGGCTTGAACAAAGCCACAGTTTGTAATCAAACTAATCAAACTAATCAGTCATAAGCATACAGTAATGGAGTGTAATTTATTGGAGGGGTTGTGATAGTTGTGAGGTAAACCCAGTAGACCTATACATTAAGCCTCTCTTTCTTTCCAGGGAAAGAAATGACAAATAGTCAGTTTCTGTTAATGATTTTTTTTAGTTATAGGCTTGTGAGAGTACTTTGGCCATAGTTAACCCTTATAATTCTTATCCAACAATATGGATGTATGGTCAGGAGAAACAGCACAAAACTTGATTTTCAAGTCATCTGTGTACTTATACTTATGAAAATCTGATTGTATGTCATTTCTAATTTTCTATTCAGAAATAAAGGGTTTTTTTGTTGTTTTTCTAAAAGTCATTTCACCAAAATGCGCCACTTGACTAAATTAATAGCAGGACCAAGACTTTTTAGCCATATAGTTTGATTAATTAAAAAAATCTTCACATTTGTGGTCTGGTACACTAAGAGAACATGGATGGAAATTTTAGATACAGTGTCAGAAAAAAGTTACATTTTGCAGTGTGCTGTCACTGTGGTGGTTTTCCCAAAGGTTCTTTACTTATGAAATATAATTATACCTTAGTCGAGTTGAATTGACTCCACACTCCCTGTTTTGACTCCAGGCAGACACATATACACCACATACACACACACATACACACACACACACACACACACACACACACACACACACACACACACACACACACACACAC
>JBBPDC010073203.1:0-10575 GCA_037974485.1 Hemigrammopetersius urotaenia
GGGGGGGGAAGGGGTGGGGGATCTGGGAAATTTTTTTTTTTTTTTTTTTTTTTTTAAAGCTCTGCATGTACCATGAATTTAAAAGTAAATTGCATTTTGGGCCTCATCGTAAAACAATGTCAGATCGTCTGTTAAAAACCATTTAACATAACTTCTTTGTGAAGCTTTTAGAGGCATTAAACACTTTGTCTGGTTCCTGTCTCTACAGTTGTAAACTTTTCTGACTGTAAGCGTGTCTCTAGAAGGACACATTCACATCAAACCGCTCTGAACGACTGTTTATATCTTAACTATTGGCAAAAAATGTTGGAATCCAGTAGAATTCCCCATTTAATGACTAGTTTTGCTTCTTGGTAATGTGGTTTTGTTTGGCCCAAACTACATACTGCATTTATTTCAATGTTTCTTTTTCATTACATCTTATCTCCAGCTGGCATTTGCACAGCATGCTTTAGAGAGGGCTCATTTTCCTCTGCATGAAAATGGCTATTATCTTCTGCTCCGAGGCGCTGTGTGAGATATGGAGGGAGGTGAAGAGAGAAGTATACTGAAAGAGGGAGAGGTGAAGAGTGAGTGATCTATACACATGGAGCAGATGGTCAGGTGTGTCATTTAGCAAACAATATTTTACTGTGGATTCTATGTTATTGCTCAAGTGGACGTCCAGCCCCAGCGCACTAATTCAATATCTCCAGCTCACGTACGCACACAATGTAATCCGCCTAATCTTTCAGTCAATTTACAATTCATTAGGGGCTCATAAAAGTGGCTTTTTTGACCTAGAGATTGACCTCATTATCAAAGAGCAAGTGTGAACAACAGGTGACATTGTCAGGCCCCTGTGATAGTGTCTTTGAGAGTCTTTGTTAAAGAAAAAGAAAATCCATTCTGTTTAGAATTGGATTTGTGCAATATAACAACATTTTTTTCTCTGAATTGGCTAGACAGAGTCTCTCTGTTTCTCTCCTTCTCTCTCTGCCCCCCCCTCTCTCTGTTTGTCTCTCTTTTTCTCACTTTTTCTCACTTTTTTTCTTTCTTTTCTTCATTCCCTCTTTCTTTCCTTCTCTCTGTCTCTCTCACTTCTTTTTCTTCCTTCCCTTTCTTCCTCCTTTCCTTTTCTTTCTTTCTTTCTTTCTTTCTTTCTTTCTTTCTCTCTTTCTCTCTTTCTCTCTCTCTCTTTCTTTCTCTCTTTCTTTCTTTCTTTCTTTCTCTCTCTCTCTCTCTCTCTCTCTCTCTCTCTCTCTCTCTCTCTCTCACTCACTCACTCACTCACTCACTCACTGATCTGCTGGTGCAGTACACTAAATCTTACACACAACAATGTTACACTGTAACAGTTTATCTTGTTACAATAATGTTTGTAATTGTGTTGCAATAAAATGTATTGTTTTGTCTATTTTCTTTTTTTTTGTCTTATTTTGTTTTTCTGTTGCACTGAGCATGCTACTGACAAAATAATTTCCCTCGGGATAAATTACGTTCTTCTTGTCTTATCTGGCAAAGTAAGTAAAGTAAGTGTAAAGTGTCCATTTGTCGCAAATGAACACACCACAGCACACAGTGTGAACTTCCCCTATATTTAACCCAATCACCAAGTGAAGCAGGGCCAGCCAGGAACACAGCACCCGGGGAGCAAAGTGTGGGGACCTTACTCAGGGGTACCTCAGCGGTGCCACTAGAAGTCCAGTAATTTGAACCTATGACCTCCTTCACAGGGGCAACTTCTTAACCACCAGACCACCAGCTGAAATTTATTTATTTCGCTCATCATACACAAAAGGTCACGCAATGTGCTTTACAAAAATGCCATAAAGATATAAAGCATAAAAATAGGAAGTAAAAGAAATATAAGAATAAAATCATTAAAAAAGTGATGCATTTATGTAAAAGAATGCTGAGGAGAACCTATTGCTCTAGAAAGGCCAAACTATATAAATGGACATAACTGAATATAAGATTGCAAATTTCTGATGAATCATTGCTGAGAATTTATTATTCTTTTATAATAATAAAAGTATTTGTCTAATGACCGTTTTAACAGTTTTCAAATAAAGCGCTATTGGATTGCTGACAGGAGGTACTGAAGAAATGAACTATTTGCTCATTTACAAATTTATTGGCAGACTTCACAGTAAGTGTAGGTGTAGATCTTGCCTTGGGGCCCAGTGACTAGAAATGTATACACTTGGCTGAACGTTTATCCTGAAATAGTCTGTTGTTTCCTACTTGGGAAAAGCAGGAAAGTCTAGGCTTCCCTGATTGTTTGAAATGAGCTTTTATATGTCTCTCATTCCTGCTATGCTAAGTATTTTTCCACTGTGCTGATTGGTGGTCGGTTTGGCTCTCTGACTGCCCTGTGCGGTTTGGTTGGGGCACGCAGTCACAGCTGTGGTCCACGGCAGCTTTGTTTTGATGTTGCGAGAGGGAAGCAGGGAGGGAGGGAGGGAGTGGGAGTGTGGGAGGGATGTGGTCTAGGCCTCATGATGAGATGGCTCTTCCTCCTCCTTAGACCAAATTAACTTTCTTTTCCCCATTTGTGTGTTTTCAGCATTGAAAAGTAGGGCTAATAAATGAGACGTTTTAGCTGTTATCATACCATATACCTTCCTCGTCCTAAAAGAGACGGATTAAGATAAATGAGCACTAAAAACTGATTAATATTTTAGAAGCAAATAATGCAAGCCAATCTTTTAACCAGATCACTGATTCTCTAATGTGTTTTAAGTATATTGGAAAGTGCACAGTATTGTGTACCCTGACAATTACACCAACGGGGACTTTAGGCACACTGCATTAAAATATATAGACTTTAATTTGGAGTTGGTCTTCCTTGTAACAGCTATAACCGCTTGAAATCTTCTTGGAAGGCTTTCCACATTTTTCTGTGGGAATTTGTGCCTATTCATTCTGTAGAGCATTTTTGAGGTCAGACACTGATGTTGGATGAGAAGGTCTGGCTCACAATCTGCGTTCCAGTTCATCCCCAAGGTGTTGGATGATGGGGTTAAGGGCTCTGTGTGGGACAGTCAAGTTCTTCACAATACACTCATCCAGCCATGTCTTTATGGAGCTTGCTCATGCTGGAATAGATACTTGGAAGCATGGCCTTGTCTTGGTATAATGAAGCTTCATGGCTACCCTTTACTGGAAGTAAACCCTGAAAAACAGGTGTGTCCCAGTACTTTTGTTCATATAGTGTGTATTTCAAAGTGTGTATCAGTGTAGCTGCAAAATGGTATTTGGATATACAGTTAACCATGCTTCAGCATTTTTTTTTTCTGAGAACCAAACTAATAATTGTTCGCTGAAACCCCCACACTTTTGCGGAAACTGCAGACATCCTCCACATTTATTTTTGCTTTTTGATGTCCAGGCTCCACGGGGGAAAAGAAAATGTCTATGCATGAATTGCAGCCCAGTCTATACAGGGGTAACTGGGGAGTTCAGTGTAAACTGTACAGTATGAATATGGGTTTACTGTTACATTTTCTTTAAGGATAATGTATTAAAGTTTTGGGGACATATTTAGTGCTTACACTATGAAAATAGGCTTTTTTTTTTTTTTTTTTAACCCCATCACATATTCAGGTTTTTTCACTATATGTGAATGCTCTTGGAACGTGACTGTAATCAAATATTTGTAATATAAAAGTTGCAGTCTAAGTCTATAGATGAAGTCTAAGAACTCTACATGGGATTCTACAAAGTCCAACAGCTTACAGTGACTAATATGATACTTCTTTTATCTGTGATATTAAACATTAGTCATGCACTAATGAACTGCTCTGTCATTCCGGTTCATATTTACTTCGTTTTCATTAATATTGTCTTCCGCGTTGAACAGAATAAAGTGTGTAAGTGCGTAGTTACACACCTCTGATGAGAACACGAGGGGGTATTTCCTATCAGGCACGTGCTGCTAGCAGCCTTCAGCCACACTTCCTGTGTTTATGATCAACAAGAAAAATGATTAGTAAAAGGAGCGTTAGCTAGCGTCCTGTTAGTCAAATCAGTTCTCTGCAGCTCTGTGTTCCTCCTTTCTTTCTTTGCCATTTTCTGAGATGCTTGGGGTGCTCAGTTCCAAATGCATGAAAGACAGATGAATGCACTTCTTTCCTGCATAGTTTAAGCGAAGCATAATGTTAGGAAACAGTCCAGTCAAAGAAAGCGATGTGAAATTTGTTTACTGTTAGTTAATATTAGTTTAATGTTGTTGACTGTGGCACACTGTATCAGAGACCTTTATTATCTAAACCTAGAGCAATGGAAGAGGTGCTTTAGAGTAATACGTGACTGTCTGGACATTGTCCGAAACCGGCGATCCGATTATCCTAATAAAGACTTCAAAGAGCTCCGAGTCTGGATTAATCTACGGGACATAATTACCATGCTTGGGACTCCGAGGGAGAAATTGCGATGTGGGGAATTAGTCCATTTTGGCGAAGCGGAGGGAGATGAAAGGCCAAGAAGCTAACAAGTGTATATTGTGAATCTTAATTTCATCTTTATCAGATTATGGAAAGAATCAAGCTTTTGTGCCAGAACTCCGCAGGACTCATGGACACACTGCCGCTCAGGATTAAGCTTCATTTATCACCGTGGCATCACATGGAAACCGCCCCTGTGGGACCCAAACATCACTTGCTTTTTGCACTGCATTCTCTTAGTTATCCACACATGGAGTGACCATCAGCTGAAGAGATTTGGGCAGAATCAGAGGGTCATACCACCTCTTTTGATTTTTCAGTCACCAATAAGTACCTTAAATTGAAGTACTAAAATGTTTCATTATTCTGCTTTCATACAGGCGAGCTGGGAAATGGGTCATGTTTTAATTATGATATTTCAATCAAGTGATGGCTGAAGGCTTTTATTAGTACATTCTTTTTATGGGCACGCTTGTAAAGTCCTATAAGTTACAATAACGCTGTTCTTCGAGAAATACAGTTATTTTTCCGGGCATGCTGATTTTCACTGTTTCTTATGAGCGTTCTGTAAGCATGATGAATCAATGCATTTGTGTGTTCTGTGCGATGTTCAGTCAACATGCTATGCATCTTTAACCAAGTCACATGGACCTACATCATTTCACATCACATGTAGATATGAAATAAATGCAGCCTTTGATGACAAGTTTGCCTCACTATGACTACACTGTGCAGGGCATGTCCACCTCTAATCAATGAAAATAAGCTTAATTAGTAATTCTGTAATCTGAATTGGCCTAAGGCTATTGTATATACTCCCTTTTTGGTCAAAAAACAATTAATTGTTTTACTCATAACTGCTAACACAGTTTAACAAATAAATATTACGCAGTTTAACAAATAAATAAGGAATTCAGAGTTTTTTATACGTGCAGCACTCGGAACACTCTCCACAAAGATTCAAGATGTTTGTCACAGTTCAACAAATAAAGTGCAATGTAATGTTAACCTGAATCACTCCTGAAATAGTGCAACAACTAGAAAACAGAAAGTAGCATGAATAATAATAAAATATACACAAATGTCAATATAAGTATAACAATATAGACAAAATATGGACTAAACATACCTTCATATTTACAGAAGAGAATAATTGAATGTTGATCGTGCGGATAGCAGGTTGATATTGCGCAAATGGTGAATGGTCATATGCTTTATAGTAAAGAAAAGCTGCAGAAGGCATTATAATTTGGGGAGTACTGTTGTCCTTTTCATGACCTGAGGATAAAAGTCTCTCAGTCCTGATTGTATCTCTTAGGCTGTGGAACCAATTGTCTGAGTTTACCAGGTGAAGCAGGAAGCTCCTGGGATAGGAAGAGAACATAAAGATCCAGAATGCTCTGTTTTACAGCACCTGATGTAGATGTTCTGCTGGAGGGCTGTTGCTCTGCAGGGCTTTCTGGTCTTGGACAGAACAGTTCCCAAACCATGCAGTGATGCTTATGGTCAGGATGCTCTCAACATCAATATATATAGAAGGTTTTTAGGATTGTAGGAGAAATGATAGACACTGATTTGCCTTAGTGAACAGTATGTTTGCGAGTTGTGACCAGGTGAGGCTGTCGGAGATCAGGGCTCTAAGCTATTTAATGGCGTTAGAAAGCTGCTGCTTCCTGTTATCCACAACTTGCTCCTTTGTCTTGCTTCAGCTTGGCTGACAAAATGTTGCCAGGTTCTTCATCTCCTTCAGGTAGGCCGACTAATCATTGTTGAAGATGAGGCCAAGCATTTTCGTGTCATGGAGCTTTGAGTCACCACACAGTCATGGGTGTAGAGGTCAATTGTTTGAGTGAGTGTGCCATTGAAAGAAAAGAAAGTTTAGAAATGTGTTAACAATTTCATGTACACAAAGTGCATATTTTAGTTTGCAGTGACAACTTGTATGTGTAAGATCATCAAAGGTCATATAGTAATTGCTAGACAATGTGAAATTGCACTATAATCAATAGTGATAGCACTAATTCTTCTATTTAAACTTACTGCAACAATTAAAATACTAATATGTGACCTAAATTTTTATTCTGAGCCCACCAGATTACAGAGCCCATGATCTCTCATCTAGTTGGAGCAATATCCTCAGTTCTTTTTAGAAAAAATAGCTGCTTGTCCACACTTGTGGATTTATGTACTTGTGTGCATGTTCATTTACTTTCTGGTGTGTCCCATTTCTCCAAAAGTAGCAGCCATAATAAATCCAGAAAACTTTATTGATCCTGGAGGAAATTGCTTATGTTACGACTGCACAAACACAGAGGCAAGAACAATAAAATAAAGAAACCAAATAAAAGTAAATTAAAAACTCTGTAGTCAATACTTTCATAATGTCTGTGCTTTCAAAAGCACACTTATAAATATACTCAAAAGTACACAATGCATGGACACACTAAGTGCACCCTTTCCGAACCCTGCATTGAAGCAGTATTGGGACACCTGATTAAAATGCATCAACTTTAATATGGAGCTGGTCCCTCCTTTAGGAAGCTTCTAAATTTGTGTCCATACATTCTGTAGAGCATTTATGAGGTCAGACACTGATGTTGGGCGAGAAGGTCTGGCCCACAATCTCCGTTCCAGCTCATCCCAAAGGTGCTGGATGGGGTTGAGGTCAGGGCTCTGTGTGGGACTGTCAAGTTCTTCCACACCGAACTCATCCAGCCATGTCTTTATGGAGCTCGCTTTGTTCACTGGGGCACTGTCATGCTGGAATAGAAAAGGTTCTTCCCCAAACTGTGTCCATAAAGTACACAGGAAGCATTGCATTGTCCAAAATGTCTTGATTTGCTGAAGCATTAAGAAGTAAGGTAATAAGGGGCTTAAACCAACCCCCAAAAAACAGGTCCCAACATGTCCCAATACTTTTGTCCTAGCAATGTATATTCAACAGGTCAATGCATGGGTGACATTTTATAACATGGTTTGGAAATCACAGGAAGGAACTTTAACATCAAGAGAGCCTTTTCCACAAAGATAAGAAGAACTCCAGTCCACACCCTCACAGTCTTAACATTCTTGTGGACTTTTGTTGAATTTGGAAATATGTCACATTAGTGTCCAGTAGGTGAAGTGTGGCCAGTTTGCCCATGATGTGGGAGTTTGCCACAGTACCAGCTTATTTGTTTTAAAGAATGAATGGCATTGCTTACCACTGAGCCGTGGTGTAGTTTACTGTCTTATTGACCCACAGAGCCACATATTTCTCATTGACCGTGATGGTACAGTTTATTCAGCCAGAACTGAGGACTGCACAAATATGACTCATGTGTGAGTCAGAATTTCATCTCATTTGGTGACCCTCGCTGGCTGGTATCGGCACAAACACTGATTTATGTGGCTTTGGCTAGAAAATGCAATGAACAAAAATCACAGTTTTATTGCCAGGCTTACATTTTACATAAACATTTTAATTGCATTGATTCCCACGGCTTTAAATATTTTTTTAAAAACTTTGTTTATTGCCATTTACTTTTATTTTATCGCAGGCCTATTTATTCTCTGCAAAGTGTTGGTAGATTCAGCATGAAAGAGCATTTAAATCTAAACAGTTGGAAATTGGTATTCATTTGAAACATTTATTTAATGGGCCTATGAAAGCTCAGACTGTTTGCATATAACTGTAATAGATGTTTTTGGTCCTGAAATCAAGTTAATATTAGTATAATGGCAAATTATTTTTTTCGGTATGGTACAACAACTCAGGAGACCTATTTTGGACTGGAACCCAGTTGACACTTGTGGCTGGAGAATGAGTTAATTTGATTAATGGCAGTAACGGAAGTAATTTAATAAAGGATTATAAGTGGTCATTTATTGAATTAGGCAAATGTATTAGGTTAAACATAGCGTTTTCCTGAGTTGTGGACTTATTTATGTCTACTGTAGTGCTTTGTAGCAGAGTACAGTTCACGGTTCAGTGCAGCCTGAGTGTATTGTGTTGGGAGATACCAGGAATCGATGACGGCAGTGGCCAGTAAACGTGGGCCAGGATTTTCTTTTCCCTGCTTGATTGCTTTGCATTCAGACGGAAAGGCCATTCAGACAAAGCAGTGCAGTTACTGCTATTCAGCTCAGCATGGAGAGACTACAGTCTATTCTCTCTCACTCTCTTACACACACACGCACACGCACACACACACACACACACACAGTCTCTCTGGTCCACTGGTTTGTTCCTTTACCATAGTAACTTTAGAATAGAAGTATAAAAGCAGTTCGCTGGCCTTGATGTGAAGTCTTCATGTTGCCACCAAATGCCAGTGCTCTGCTGTCTATTACGTCTCTCTCCTCTCTTGCTCTCTCTCTCTCTCCTCTCTTGCTCTCTCTCTCTCTTCTCTCTTGTGCTCTCTCTTTCTTTCTCTTGCTCGCTCTCTCTCCTGCTCTCTCTTTTTCTCTCTCTTTTTCTCTCTCTTGCTCTGTTTATCACTCTTGCTCTCCTCCCCTCTCTCCCCATCCTTTCTCTTTTCCCTCTCTTCCTCCCTTTCTTCATTCTCTCCCTCTCTTCATACTTTCTCTCCATCTCTCATATCTTTTTTTTTTTTTTTTGCTTTTCCTTACCTCCTCCCTTTCTTCCCTCTTTGTTCTTTCCTGCTGTCTTTGCTGAATTACTCGGATTCTCTGCTATTTTAATAAACCCGTCTGTCTGTTGCTTTCCTTTTGATCTATTGCTCTTAATGGAGTCATCACTCATTCCATGTGTTTATCTCTGACGGCAGAACCCTCGCAGTGTGGTCTTTTTTGTCTGTATGGTTTAGTTGTTTTTAAAGCTCAGACAGCTCAGTATTGAAAAGCTCAGAGCTTACAGTAAAATGACACTCGAAATAGTTTCTTTTAGCCGTAATCGCCCGTCTCTGGCATTTTGTGGCTTTGAGTCATATTCCAAACTTTACACACGGAAATGTCATTGAAGCAGGATGTGCTGCGGCTCCTCGACGTTAAACACTTTATACCTTCGGTAGGAGCTAGTGATAAAACCCTCAGGGATTAAGGCATCTTTCAGGGTGGCGGTCTGGTGGAGGTTTTGTCTTGAGCAGATGATGTTTAGGTTGTTTTTGCTCCATCTAGCATGAGCCTGCTGTTTACACTCGACTGATAATCTGCATCTGCCGCTCGGATATTAATATCCAGCAATGAGGAGAAAGACCTTTGAACCCTTTCCTCTGTTGTCTCGCTCGCTCTCTCTGTCTGTCTCTCTCTCTGTCTCTATTTTATGTTGTTGACTGTGCTTATCCATTCGAATAAGCCTGTAGTCTTGTGATGAAGTTGGTTATACGGGTCATTGAAATGGCGAGCGGTTTTGCTCGTCTCTGAGCACAGGGCATGTACGATAACTTGACTCTTCTGGGTCCATTCCAGTTGAAAACGCATGTGCTTTATTTGGTCTTTAATAGTTTTTTCTTTTTTGTTTTTTTGAAAGATGGTGGCAGTTTTGTCTATATGTTATCACTTATACAAGGTTAATCTACATCTACATGTTTTCATCCAGAACGACTTACATCTGTGTTATATAGTCCATAAGAAAATACGTCCTTCATAGGCCTAAAATTAAGAGCTGCTAGAAGATCTAGCTAAGGTGTATAGTGCTGCAAATAATGATCTCTGTAACACCTAACCAACTACTTTTCAATTAATCATCTATCTATTTGGTATGTAACATGTTTCAAATGTTTGTGGGTCGATTGTGAAATGCCATGTCCATTTAACTGCTTTGCTTAATGCTGCATTGAACCACACTGTTATTTTTGTTGGTTCTATTCCTTTTGCCCCCGCTGTCATTCAAGGGTCTGTCTATGAATGGTGTATTGATGGATGTTAATAGAGTATCAGCCAAGATAAGCAGTATATATTATTTTTCCAATAATTGGAATAATTGGGGAAATATAGCAAGATAGATAAGAAAAAAACCCTTATGGCTCAATATCTTGTCCACATCTTTTCTGCACTGGAAATGAAAAACAATAGTAATAGTCTTCTTTGTCTGTCTGTGAGAGAAAAGTTGCTGTGATGCATAAGTCACAGCAGTTGGGTAGCCTAGTGGTTAAGGCATCCGCCCTGCGACCAGAAAGTCCGGGTTCGATCCCCAAGACCGCTAGGC
>JBBPDC010073234.1:0-10572 GCA_037974485.1 Hemigrammopetersius urotaenia
CAAACATGAGATTAATCGCGATTAAATATTTTAATCTACTGACAGCCCTAATATATATATATATATATATATATATAATAAATTAATGCATTTTGTTTCATGCAGGTCTTGTGTCCTTGGCTTTCACTGACTCTGGGCTGTGGGCGGTAGATGGAGGCAATAAACGGGTTTGCTCTGGGCTCCTGGACCACAGTAAAGCTGAACTCATCCAAGCTATGGTCACAAATATCTCTTTCAAGACGAGGCCGTCCAAAGCCGGTGAGACATTTCTTCATTAGCTAAAGGAAAGATCAGGGTTATTTCAGGCCATAGCTGTAAAACGTTTATCAGCGCTGTTCAGATCCACCTGCTCACCTGATGTTTTGATCACATCAATAAGACCAATGTCCAGTGACGTGTGATGTTTGATGAACTACAGATGTATGAGTAGAACTAAACCTTGAAATGCAATGATTAACATTTTGAGCTAACTAACTGATCAAGGCCTCCATCTTTCTCTCTCCCCTCTTTCTTTCACTCTTTCTTCCATTCTACCAGGCTCTGTAGAGAATGTTTATGAGTTGAACTACATTGGTAAATCTGGCCCTGCCCACTCTCTTTACGACATTGTGATAGTGGCCACGCCCCTTTACCAGGGCCTGTCTGACATTAGCTTCACCGGCTTCTCTCCTCCGGTCCCCTCTCACTTCCCTGGTCAGTTCATACAGCTTTTTAACACAATGGTCCTGGGACGTCTCAACATGTCGTACCTGGGGACCAATCAGAAAGGGGCAGACTTTGACATCTCTGTGATTCTAACCACGGATAACGAGGCGCTCCCCATGTTGGGCCTGATCTCATCAGACCCGGTCCACATTCCTCCAGGATACCGCCCGCCACCAGCCAGCGAGAGCAAAGTGTGGAGGGTGTTATCCCTGAAGCCGTTGTCCAGAGAGCACCTGCAAGAAATTTTTGAGTCGTATGAGGATGTGGTGGAGAAGCGCTGGTTTTTTTGCCCCTCTTACACCCCACCACCAAGCAGCATGCCATCATTCGTCCTTCACGACCGCCTGTACTACCTTAACGGCCTTGAATTGGCTGCCAGCTGCATGGAAATGAGCGCCATCGCTGCCCGCAATGTGGCTCTGCTTGCTCACCACCGCTGGCACGACCAGACAGCCAAAATTGACCAGGAGGACCTGCACACCCGGCTCCGTGGAGAGCTGTAGTGTGGGGAGGTCAGAGTTCATTCCTGGAGGGTCATAGAAGAATAACTACTCTCACTGTCCACTGTATCCCACTTTACTGTAACTCCACCTTGCTGGTGCATTGTTAGAGACTTTGTCCCACAGTTTGTTAGACATCCTCCAGCCCTTCATCAGTGGTCAGTTTCTGGATATTTTGGGTGGGAGACCACTCACAACCTCAGTGACATTGACCAGTGATGAATAGGGTAGGCTTCAATGAAACGGGTGCACTCCAGTCTGTAACTGTACACCTAGTGGAGCTATAAGATAACTGTTTCTAATTTAGGGACCAGTGAGAGTAGCATGTTTTGCAAAGCATGTTTATGAAAGGAGCGATGGAGGACGGTAAAATTCAGTGGATCTTTGTGTAAGTCCATCTATTGCTATATACCAGGGGTCCTCAAGCTCATCCTCAAAGGGTTGTTGTGGCTGTAGGAGTACACTAACTTGTTATGGTAAAACTAACCCAAAAAAAGCACACACAAATCAGCTTTTGGATTTCTGGCCATCACATTAACAACATAACCACTTCAGAAAGGTTTCAGGAATCTCCAAAGACTGGCCTTCGAAAGAGTTTGAGAAGAAAGCCATTTGAATTTATTTCAAAATTGTTCCGTTAATCAAGCTTAATTACCCGAGATCACTCTCCTACAGTCCCATCAGATGGCTCTTGACCAAAGGCCACTAATAATTTTTTTTTGTTGATTTATAACCAGCATTTTTCTTTTGCTTTAGTTTGTGTGTTTGAATTACTTTTCCAGGGTTTGATGTCCTCTGAAAACATTCTCAGTCACCAGTCCATAAAGTCAGGGTACAGTCTCTTAAAATATTTTTGTGATATCAAATATATTTACATGTACCCACCTATCCTTCCTTTAGCACTTTAGCCCCGCCCATTTGCGCTAAAGTGATTTTAAAAGCCTGACTGCTTTTATTATTATGCACAATACTGGGCAGCCAATCAACATTAGTCTTAAAGGCACAGTAACAGACCATAACAGCCTGTTAAGGGTTAAAGAGGTTGTAGAAATGAAATATGACCGTTTTTGGTACCATACAGTACCACATAAAACCACACAGACCACACAGAAAAATACAATAAAAATGAAGGTCACGGGCCTTTAAAGAAGCAGAAATTAGTGGGTTTTGTCTCACAGTAGCTTCAGTGAACCGTGCAGTAACAGGGCATGTTCAGAGTTTGTGATATTTTGTACATTTGTTACTTTTGGAGTTTTTGCACTAAAGACTTGATTGTAAAATGTCTAAGGGCAGATATCATTACGAAATACAGTCACACCCCAAGCTCCCCAAAGCTTCTGCACTATTGCATTATTATTAATTTTTTTTTTTTAACAAAATATTTTGTTTGACAATTATGAACCATGAAATTAGCACTTTAAACTGAATTCTCCACCTAAAATTCTTTAAATATGAAAGATTTGAGCCACTGTGTGTTATGAGCTAAGTGCCTTTTGTGAATTGATTACTGATGTTTGGAAGAATCCAGAAAAGGCCTCAGACCAGCATCTAACTTTTGGGGGGGAAATTGATTGAGTGTTATATATATTAGGGACAAGGTGAATTAATTAACTGCTTCACTGTACACGTTTAGTGCATTAAATTTCACCCCCACGGACCTTGTCGATATATCAACATATCAGTATGTTCTTACTAACAAGTTTGATAAATCTAATATAAGATTACTTTCAAGGTTCAATCAGTGGCAGTTAGAGCTCATTTAATGAGCTTCTCCAGGTCTGTGGAAGGCACTGCAGGTGCTGATTTAAAGGGGTGAACTGAGACTTAATTATATTAGTAATTTATATAATTAAAAACTACTAAAATATTAGATTCAAGCTGATTCACTAGATTTTGTATTACACTGCAGGATCGGCTTTTGTTGTGTTTGTAATAAGCACTAAGAATGTACACAATATAAATGAGCAATCATGAGTCTTGGGATCAGCACTCATAGAACAGTTCTTTATATTTTTGTGGATTGGAACAAATATGATTTGTAGTAATTTTGCTAGAAGCAATTTCTGAATACTGAAATCATCGCTCTTTGTGTATAATAATAAAGTGGAAGCATTTCTTAACAGAAAAAAATGTGTTTGATGTTCTTGTTCAGAGTTTTGAAAAGTGTGTTTGGTGTATGACCGCGCTGAAAAAGCTGAAAGGCTCCCTCCCAAAGTTGTTCCATGAAATAGAGCTGCCTGATGCCTGAGACATTATTTCACTCAAGTCTTTAGGACGTTTTAGTCCTAAAACTAAACCCATTCATGGTGGAGGGATACATGGTGGAGGCCTTCTCTTCCAAAGTCATTGTAAAGTAGCCCCTTATAATCACACGTGAAAACACCACACCTTGTGTAAAGCCCTCCAATGAGAGTGAAAGCTGTTATAGCTACCAACTCCCTATTAAAAAATGCAGAGAACAGTTTGGTGCTGTCCACTTATGACAGAATGGACACTTTACATCAGCTGAGACTTGTTAAACTGTATGTGATGCTTGATGTTATTTTGTACTATTAATTACATTTGAAATGATCTGCAGCAGTCACACCGTTCCTGACCATGACCCCGTTCAAAGAGGGAGTCTTGAGAAGCTACAGCTGCTGCTGGCTTAATCATGCTGGCCGTGGACTGAGAACTGTCCAGAAATACCTTAAATTTCAAAGTGCTAAATCTATATGTAGTAGTATGAGAAGATGGTGAGTGAAAGCCTGGGGCAGTTGCTCCTGCAATCAGAAGTTTGTGGATTTGAACCTAAACACTGCTAGTGGCACCACTGAGGTACCCTTGAGCAAGGTACCATCCCCACACACTGCTCCCTGGGTGCCCCTCGTTGGCAGTCCACTGTTCACTTGGTGACATTCTCTAAATGTAGAGAATGAATTTCACACTGTGCTGTGGTGTGTTTACACATGTCTATAAAGGGCCACTTTACTTTAGGCAGCTCATTTCACCAGTGGGAAACACAAAAGACACCAGTCTGGACTGCGCTTGCCTTGTGTGTAGGGATGGCAGAGCCTGACGATGGTCCTTAGAGGAGTGGAGGGAACGAGAAGGAACACAAGGCTGAATCACTCAGAAGTCACTCTGTAGGTAAGAGTTAGTGGCTTGAATTTAATTCGAGCAGCCATGGGTAGCCAGTGTAGGTCAGTCATCAATCACGTGACATGACCTTTAGGGTTGGTTGAAAACCAGTTGAGCTGCTATGTTCTGAACCAGCATTAAGGGTTTTTATTTCTATTTAATAGACATTCTTTTGGGGATTTTTTTATAATTTTATTTTTATTTTTGCCAAATCTAAAATGTAGAAATGTGGATTTCAGGATTTGAGGATTGACTTTTCAAATTATTTGTGTAGTCTTAAGCTTTCTAAAAAGACATTTCTGCCTGATAACATTCTGCATGTTTTTTGAGGGGTGGTGTCATAAAATGTAGCCTCTGGCTGAAAATAATATGCAATTGTTGTTCTGTCTCATTATAAAAATGTAAAAAACCACACACTATTTCCACCCCCATGTGACGTCACTCTTCTTTTTAATTGTAGGGCTTTTACACGTGAACCAATCCGTGATAAGAGACGTCTACATGTAAGTAATGAAAGTAATGATCAGAATCTGTCGTGAACATTAAATTTTGCAAGAAAAGTTGTGGTCACCAAGGTCACCAGAGCGTTTAAACATCGACAAGGCCTTGAGAACGTGGGAAATAGTTATCTGAAATAGTGGGAAACATTGGTCTAGATAGCAAGCAGGATCTATATAGACTACAGTGCATTTTCATCATCATCATTAAGTAAAGTGGGTTTATTACATAATTAACAGTGCATTTCATATTTGTGTCTGCTTTTATTTCGTTTATTTTCAGACTTTTATTTTGAAAAAATATAACCTCGTCCAAAGGTGGCGTTTGTTTTGGAAGTGCGTGGTGCAGGAGCTTCAGTTGCAGCTGGTGAATAAATACCAGGAGCCCAAAAAAACAAGATATCGGTTCTGTGGTCAGGTTACGCCCCTCTGCCCACACAGCCGGAGGATTTTGCTTCTTTTGCATGAGTTTAGTCCGACAAAACAGCTGAAGTGGAGGATTTGCAACAGCTTAAAGTAGTGAGTCTGTTTACAACTTTTTCTGGCTCTAATTTCCTGCAGATCCAGATGTGGTGACCTGCCAGTTTTATTACTACTGTCATTATTATTGTGTTTGAAAGTAACCTGTGGTTTAATATAAATGCATGAAATGGTATGTTATCTTCTTGGTTCAGCTGGATCTCCAGTGACCCCTGGCTTGAATTGTACTGTGCATCCACAATGTCTGTGAGAAGTCTGTCAGTCAGAGCTCTGCTCCTCTTCTGGATCTGTCAAGTGGGGCATAAGGGCCTCGCCTTGGCTGCTGAGCTGAAGGAGCCGCCTAAGAAAATCGGTAAGACATATTTGGGCTTGTCACTTCTAGACCAATCACACTGGTTCCTAAACCTGGGGTCCTGCAGGAAGCCTGGAAGCTGCACACATTCCCTGTTTTAGATGCAGATTTGAACCTCATGCTGCGTGAACTCCAGAGTGATGGGTACAGAGGAACTTCAGGATCAAGATTTCTTAATGATCAATAGAAAAAAGATTTTACTCCACATAATTCTGGGCCATTTTAGTCCCCCAATATTAAAGTAGTTGCATCGATATGTGTAATATAAAAATGATACAACAGATGAAAGTGTAAATGTCTTTGTCCTCTTTAGCCATTATTGGTGGTGGAATCGGGGGGACGGCAGCAGCGTATTTCCTCAGGAAGGAGTTTGGAGCTTCTGTCAAGATTGATGTGTATGAGGCGGGGACTGTAGGAGGACGGCTTGCTACTGAGAACATCAAGGGACAAGAATATGAAACCGGAGGGTCCATCATACACCCACTGAATCTCCACATGAAGCACTTTGTGGACACATTGGGTAAGTGCTTCTACATGCACATGGGTCTAGGTGACTCATCATAGTAACATCCAGAAATGTTTGAACATTGCTCTTCTGAAAGTGAGCATGAAGCCAAAGTGCAGATGGTCAGCTCAGATAAAACTTCAGCGTACAACAAAGACGCATGCTGTTTGTCTTTTCTGAGGGTGTTCTACTTGACCAGTACTCCTAAATGTCATTTTTCCAGTTTCAACTACCACTTGGGCATAGGCCTTCAATCTGAAACCCTCTGACTGCCACGTCAGCACGCTTGGGTCATTATTTATTTGTCCACAATCAGCCTTGAGCAATCAGTCATTATGTATACAGCAGTCAACAATATAACAAACACCACATGAAGCTCACACAGTGCCACGACTGTGTCAGTGTCATTGCTGTGGAGAGAAAGGTCTGCTGAATATTTACATTAAATAATAAAACTTTTAATAAAATATTGAACAAAAACATGCCAGTCTGGCCCCGTAACCTAGCAACAATGTATTTAGGATTTACACTATAAAAATAGGCATTTTAGGCTGGTTTTTTTTTTTTTTAACAACAATGCGGTTTTTCATTGTAAAAAAAAAAATTATTTGCCTCTGCTTTGTATAATTTACGTCACATCTATTTAAAATGTATCTGCTATCGTATCACTCCCGCTTTGTAGACTGCTGCGCTGCTCCGGTATCATTGTTTCACACAGACTGTTGTAACTGACTTGCATTTCAAAGATTTAAGGTAGCGCATTTAATTTGCTCTCTATGGAAATGGTGGAAAATTAAGACCTCAGTGTGCGTAAAAGGCAGAAATTGTCCATGGGGGACCATTTAACACTGCATAAGGCGGACAACGTAGTGCAGTGTATATTGGTTTTGCCGCTGGTGCTGCTCGGCATCTTAGCATGTTTGTACTTCTGTTTTTAGTCGCTAATTATAACTTACTAGTGAGTTAACTTAACGTTTTGGGCGTCTATTAAACTATTTCTATCAGACTTTAACGTCATCAGCCCACAGACGAGACGACTGGTCCGATAAATGGGAAGTTCATTAAGTTTGGTGAGCGCCTTCTCTGCACGGAGTGCAGCATGTTTAGTTTAGCCCCTCTCTCCGTCACTAGCACTAAAGTTTACTTGTGTGAAGTGTACGTTCGTTACATATCTGATGCAGAAGGTTTCAGAGTTAGGAGCACATATGGACTTTAATAGGGATAGGAGCCGAGAGTCAGGTGTGTTGCTTGCCAGCCCGGGTGCCTTAGGGGAAGAATGCTCACCCCCGACTCCGGCTGGAGGGCAGTTGGTGGCTGAGTGCTTGCCACGGTCCAGAAAATTTGTGTTTATTTTAGGAGGCCTTTCATGTTGCATACCACACTATTGAAATGTGTTGTTTAATAACACAAATGTATGATTTATCCGATGACTCGATTAATTGATGAAAAAATCGACAGCATATTCGATTCCAAAAATATCTGAAAGTTGCTACTTCTCAGGGAAGGCCCCCTGAAGTTAAATGCCACAGTGGGTTCTGGTGGGGTTATCAAAGCACGGCATGGTCGAAGGCCCTGCTCTCTTGCACTGCCACTGTAGCTGGAACCAAAGTGCCTATCAGGCAAGGTAGTAACTGCGCTTCTGCACAGATACCTCTGCACTCCATCTTTGCCACTCGGCTTGGCAGAGGGTTGTGAGCTTTTTCCCTGTTGATTATTTTCTCAATCATCTTCGCAAAGAGTGGCCAAAGTTGATTCTAGAGGATCAGAGGGTGGGTGTCCAGCATGCACCTTTCTCACCTCCAGAGACCTTGTTGTTGCTGGGGGAGAGGTGGGTGTTTCACAGGCATGGTCAAGGTATCAACTTCACTGTTTTTGTTGGAAGCAAATATCAGTGCATAAGCTGTGAAATGTGTCCAGACTTTTAATGGTGATGATACAGTGGATCTTTTCTCTTTTGCTTTCTGTCTCTATAAGGTTTGTCCACCCGTCCAGCTATGCCCTCTAAAATGGCCATCTTTGATGGGAAGGAGCTGACCTTTGAGGAGAGTGACTGGTTCATCATAAACTTTTTGCGCATGCTCTGGCGCTACGGCCTAAACTCCTTCCGGATGCGCATATGGATGGAGGGGATTCTGGAAAAATTCATGAGGTGAGTCCAACTGCGGTTCTGTCAATACTAAAGATATCGATCATGTTCTGTACTTAAGGGTCTCGGTTTGCATTTTACTCACCACATGAAACACACCTAACAAATGTACTTTAAAGTTATTGCAGTCTAAAGCTCAAGCATTACTGCATGACAACAACTTTAACCCCATCCTTCATCAAAAAAAATTCTAGGATAAAAATTAAATACAATTAAATCCTAGAATGACTGACAGCATCAAATGACGTAATTTCATCAGTCTCAGAATCAGAATCATGTATATTGGCCTATTGGAGCAGCAAGCATGCTCTGTAATAGACAACTGGGGGTGGTGTAGGCACATGTACACAAGTCAAATTATATATTGTTGTTTTTTTTATACTGTTGTGCTTGAGAGACACCATTGTCCAAAATCAAATTCCTTGTATGTGTCGCTCATGTAATTGCCGATTCTGATTCTGGGCTCTGGGTCCAAAGGCCACTGGAACTTGCTGTATCTGCAGGCTGCAGGACTAAACACCCAAAACTGGGCACTGCGTCAATTTACGCATGCAGGCATTATAAGTATAGCCAGTCAGCCGCCATTGTAGTGTTAAATTATTATTTATTTTCCAAAGCTACAGGGAGCCACAACATAAGGATGAAAGAGCTGCAGGTTGCCGAGCCCTGCACTATACCATATATAGTATGAAACAGTGAGTTATAGCTCTGTTTAAGAGCTCCACAAAGCCTGCCCGGAATCCCTCAAAATCACCCTATTCTGAGTTTCAAAGCATCTCTAAAGAGATGTTCTTGATGCTTTATGAGTGGGATTTCCATTGCTGAGGTGATGTGTGCCAATCAGAGTTACTGAGACAAAGACTCCATAGGTAGAGTGGTGCCCTGTGTTGGTGAACACTGAGTTAACCCTATTAGGTCTATTCCTGAGGCTCTCTGAAACAGCACTGAAATGTCTGTATACACTTTGAATGGATTTTAAATAGCCATATATGTCTCTGCTCAGGATCTCAATTTTTAGCCTTAAAAGTCAAATCATTGGGACCATAAAATCAACAATCAATCAACACCTCAGGAGGTGGTCCATTTTTATTTGCTCTTCGTCTCTTTTTGGGCTCTGGTGATCATTTGATTTGTTTACAGCCTTAAATGAACAGCAGCTCATAGATCTGGCTTATGTTTAGCAGGACTGCAGACTCCCTGCAGGGGACACTTTTAGTACTGACACTTCATCTTCTCCTCCTGACAGGATTTACCAGTACCAGCAGTTTGGTTACTCCTTCTCTAGTGTGGAGCGGCTGCTGCACGCCATGGGTGGAGACGGCTACCTCACGCTGCTCAATCAGACACTGGAGGAGGCCATGCTGTCTGATGGTTTCTCTCAGGCCTACATCAACGATATTGTAACTCCAATCTCGCGTATTAACTTTGGCCAGAGGGCTGATTTTGCCGCTTTTGTGGGTGAGTCTCCTGGAACACTTTTCTTGCCAAACGTGCATTAACCTTAATTATAAACAATATATGTAAGCACTAAATGTTTTGTTTCTCCGGTGCAGGTGTCGTGTCCCTGGCCTGCACTGACTCAGGGCAGTGGGCGGTCGATGGAGGCAATAAACGGGTTTGCTCTGGGCTCCTGTACAACAGCAAAGCTGAACTCATACGAGCCAGAGTCACGGATATCTCTGTCAAGACAAGGCCATCCAAAGCCGGTAAGACATTTCTTCATTAGGTAACGGAAAGGTTACTTCAGGCCATGGCCATTCTCAGCACTGTAGTAGATAGAGTAGGAGATTAATTTTCTGTTTATTTGCCTACTTCATAAAATCTCCTGCTAACCTGAAACAGTAGAAATAATGCATTCTGGTAGAACTAAACCTTGAAATGCAATCATTTTGGCCTGACTAGCTGATCAGGACCTTCTCTCCTCTTCACATTTCCCTCTCATTCACATTCTCCTTCACATTCCTTCACATCCCCCCCCCCCCCTCTCTGTTTCCCCTCTCTGTTTCCCCTCTCTGTTTCCCCTCTCTGTTTCCCCTCTCTGTTTCCCCTCTCTGTTTCCCCTCTCTCCCTCTCCTTCAATCAGGTACCCTAGCAAACTTTTACGAGTTGAACTATGTTGGTGACTCTGGCCCTGCCCACTCTCTTTACGATATTGTGATAGTGGCCACGCCCCTTCACCAGGGCCTGTCCGACATTAGCTTCACTGGCTTCTCTCCTCCGGTCCCCTCTCACTTCCCTGGTCGGTTCATACAGCTTTTTACTACACT
>JBBPDC010073310.1:0-10568 GCA_037974485.1 Hemigrammopetersius urotaenia
TCTCTCTCTGTCTCTCTCTCGTTCGTGACTTTTCCGGAGCGCGCGGATCATCTCTCTCTCTCGCTCTCTCTGTCTCTCTCTTTTGCTCTCTCTCCCTTTCTCTGTCTCTCTCTCGTTCGTGCGATCATCTCTCTCTCTCTCTCTCTCTTTCTCTCTCTCGCTCTCTCTTTATCTCTCTCTCTCCCTCGCTCTCTTACTCTCTCTCTGACTCTCTCTTTCTCTCTGTCTCTCTCTCGTTCCTGACTTTTCCGTAATTAAACCTCGGGTTAATATTTACATTTTCTTTAAGGGTAATGTATTAAAGTGAGTTCCAAATGAAATTAAAGTGATCTGGGAGAACATTTGGAGGCATATTTATGGTTTACACTATAAAAACTGGCATTGGGATCATTTTTTGGGGGGGGGGGTCTTTTAATCTAGATTAATCTAGATTAATCTCAAGATTACAATGAGATTAATCTAGATTTAAAAAAAAAAAAATCTATGCCCACCTCTAATATATAGATACATTTTTTTAATCTAGATTTCTTGGAATTAATCTAGATTAATCTAAATTAAAATGGTTCATTTGAATTTTGCTGAAGGTCTGAAGCACCCCCCGCCCAAAAAAAATGATCCCAATGCCTATTTTTATAGTGTAAACTATAAATATGCCTCCAAATGTTCTCCCAGATCACTTTAATTTAATTTGGAATTCAGTTTAATACATTACCCTTAAAGAAAATGTAAATATTAACCCGAGGTTTAAGTACTGAAAAGTCAGGAACGAGCGAGAGAGATACAGAGAGAGCGATAGAGAGAGGGAGACAGAGACAGCGAGAGAGAGAGAGATGATCCGCGCACTCCGGAAAAGTCACGAACGAGAGAGAGAGTAAGAGAGAGCGAGCGAGATGGGTTTAAAACGGGCGCAATCCGGAAACTTCACGAACGAGAGAGAGAGGAGGGACAGACAGAGAAAGAGAGTAAATCTGCGCTAAAATTTCAAGGTGAAAGTCATCATAGCTTGCGTAGTATAGACCCAGCTCCCAACCCAACTTTGTGAATAGAATAACGGCGATATTTTTTTTATTGCACGATAATAGTCTCACATTAATGCAGCACGTTAACGCCGATAACGGCCCACCACTGATATATATAATATATATAATATATAATCGTGATATGACCAAAAGTGCATAACATCTTCAAACCTAAAAGAATCTCTGTCTTAAGACAAAAACGTAGCTTTAAATAACCTGAATTAAAGCAGTGGTCCCCAACCTTTATTTCGTCGTGGACTGGTTTAATATCAGAAACTATTTTCACGGCAGATAAATATACGTATTTATACAAATGAATGATACGCATAAAATGAGGATATTTTAAAAATATAATAATGGGTTATCTTTAAAATATAGTAATAAACATAAACAACACGGGTAACATCCATGGTTTTTTTTTTTTCTGTGCAGCTGGCGGACCGGTACCACATGACCCACGTCCCGGTACCGATCCGTGGCCCGGGGGTTGGGGACCACTGAATGAAAGGACAAAGCCTAACTAAAGCGCGATAATAAAAAAAAATCGCCGTTAATCCCCCCGGACAGAGGGAACTGTGTGTATACTACTAGCTATTATGAATTTCAGCTTGATATTTCAGTGACTTGTCTGGTTCACGCACGTTTTAAACCTGTCTCGGTCTCTCCCCCAGATAGAGGGACCTGTGTCTACACTACGCAAGCTATGATGACTTTCACCTTGATATTTCAGTGACTATATATATATATAATTGATTCAATATTGTTGCTAATAGATGGGAACATGAGTAAATGACAAATTAGTTCATATGTCCCTTCCTATGAACTTTAGAAATAATCACTGTTGCATACAGCTTATTGTACAAATCCATATAGTTACTGTGTAAAGACATTTCTGTGACCTCTCAGTGTGGAAATCTACTCAAACAGATGTGTCAGTGAGAACATAAGATTCTTATGTAGCCCCAGAAACTTGAGTCTTTTGAGATATCTTTGTTAAACCAAGGCTAATTTATTTTCTGTTCTTTTTCAGTTTACTATCCTTAAAAAATGTGGCAAACTAATGTCCAGGTCACTGAGATTGTTTTTTTTTCTCTCTGAAATCAGTTCATACGGGGTCTGCTAGTTTGTTATCGGATGTCCTCACTTCGGAAGGCTAAGCCATTGCAGTTCTATGCCTCAGCAAGACTGGAAACTGATATCTCTGCAAGGGATGAGTCACCATTGTTTTCTCTTTGATGTGATTACTCCCTGAAAAGAAACTATACAAGACTGCTCCACCACAACCTGTGAAACTGGTATTTCTTTTCCCCACTGTGTAGTGACGACTTCCACAGTTGCATGCGTGAGCCAACACACCCAAGTAACACCCAAACGTGCAGAAGTGTGCGGCGTGACAAACTGATACCTGAAAAGAACAGCATGAAATTGTTTTCCAGTCCTTGGTAATAGTGTATTATTTGCAAAGGCAATGCTCATTGTCTGTTCTATGCAAGAATAGCAAGCAAGGGATGTTGCCTTGCAGTACTGTCGGTGGCTCATTTAGGCAACACAAATGTGAGCTATCCATGCATTGCAACAGAAGATATGAATTGAGTGTATGAAGTCAACATTTTGCAAGGACATTCATGATATGACTGTGATTCTATTTACTTTGGTGTTTATACCTGTTTCAAGTGGTCTTATCCAGGGCCATTCATTTGAATTTAGAATACTTGGTAAATTCCAGTTCACTGCCTGGCATTGGAATGTGGAAGGGAAAAAATATTAAAATAAATTCCACAGAATTCTTCCACAGAGTCATATTAACATAGGACTGTAAATAAAGGACAATATGTGTCTATGTTGTGAGGAAGGAGATTTTCGTTTGATTTAAGAGATTTTTTATTGACATTGGACTCCTTTTGTATAGGCTGTTGGGCTGTTTGGGGAATCATTTTTTTTATGGACACTGGAATGCAAGGAGCAAATCATGCTTTCAGTACATGCTTTCAGACAGAATTACATTTATTGTAGTTGACAAAAACAGCTGCAGTACAAGTCTGAATGCATACATTAGGGCAGACACTGTTACGTGTGAGACCACTTTTGCCTGTAGAGACATCATGGCTTGCAAACAAGTGAAGCATGGCAGTTGCTCGGAGCTTAGATGTACGAAGGAGCACAAATGTATTTTTTTTTTTATTATTCCTTCATCCGAGCCTCTGAAGAACCAGTGGGTTCACGTTATTTTCTCTGGAAATGCGCCGACACAATACAGTGCTGGTCTTGCTTAATGGCTGACAATTAAGTCTGGAACAGTTCCAACTCTCCTTGGCTCAGCTACAAACCTCGGACAAGTCAACTTAACGCTATATATTGGTGTGTATGGTTACTTAGCTTTTTACCCTTAGAATGTGGCTGTAAAATCTGTAGCTAACAGCCCAGTTAGCCGGCTACTGTTGCAACACATTAACTCGAGTTTTGTACTTCTTTGTTATTTGGACAACTGTGCTGCTGTTAGTGTTAATGCCTTGTGCCCATATCTGCCTTTCCTCTTATTGAAATGGCTGAGTGAGCACCTCTGCAAACCAGGGTGATCAGATGATAATGGGTCAAATTTGAGGAGTCTTACAGCAACGGGACTATAGGCACTGATCTCAACTGCTTGGCTTTCGAGGAAATGTCCCGAATCTCACTACACACGAATACAACAGTCTTTTACCAGCTATGTGACCGCACTAGCCATTGCCATACACTGTAAACATCGGCACGTGGTAAAGTGGCCGCAAGCTGGCCCTTCCCTTACACTCCACCTTGCTCCGCCTCTCTCCTTATCATCATTTAAAGCTACAGACACAGAAATGGCACGTCCTAGGGAAATCTCATTGTGAGATTGGCTCTAAGTGGCTGTGATTCTGCAAAACTTAGTGCTGAATTTTGGAAAGAGACTTCAGATGCAGTATTAGGGGACCACTAAGACCTTTATAAAAGCATAAAAAAATCAGCATGTCATGAGTCCTTTAAGGAAATACATTATCTACAATTATCTACATTACAGTTCCTTCCCTGTATCAACGGTAAATAAATGTATGTAGCCATTACATAGTTACAGCATATCAAGCCATGAAAATGTTATCTATAGCTTGGTTTTCTAAATTCCACTTCTGCTGAACTAATGTTTTAAGTTTGAATAATGAGGTCAACACTCGCTATCAAGTGTTTGATAGCGAGTGTTGACCTCCCCCCGCCACCCCAGCTCAAAAGAGGAAATTACATTTCTGAGCGCATTAACTTGCGTTACTATATATAGCATCTTCCCTTCTGTTCTATTTTTAGCCATCATGGCCTGATCTATATTTAGACTGTTTGCAGTTGCATCACTGGAAAGGCATTTTCCTGTGCTTTTGACAGCTTTACAAGCCGAAAATTCCAGTGTTATTCAATATCTATTCCCAGTCTTTCATTGCGTGCTAGATTGTCGTCTTTGTACTCTATTGTACTACACCTTACTAAAAAGCTTTTGTCATAACAGCTTTGTGAAATTCTTAAAAGAGCAGAAAAACACTCTTAACTTATATAAGGGAAAGTCCTACAGTCGTTTCTTCATCTGCCTTATATAAATGCTTTCCTCCAACTACAGCTGAATTGTCCCTTTTTTTTTAATCAATAGACAAAGATGGTTTTGAGCATATTATGTGTTTCCTCTCTTGCATACTTAGCTAACTGACTAATTAAGGAAACAATATAAACATGATGCAGGTGGTGGTAGCAGGTATTCTTATCGACAGTTGTCGTACTGAAACAAAGTGTTTTGGTGTCACCAGTCAGGCTTTTCAGCATGTCCATTTAGCTGTTGTGAGTATACTCTGCGGGTGTGTACACTGATACTGTTTGTTTAGTGAGGTCACTTCATATGAAATCTGTAAATGTCCAGCAAACACTATCGCAGTCTTGGAGGTTATTTTTTAGCCATTAAACATCAATAGAATAACATGTTACTACTAACTCCCAGTGCACATCAAAGAGTATTTTTGATTGAAATGCCCAGCCTTATTCCAAGCTGGTCCTTATTCCAACTAATGACTTAAGTGGATAAAGGTGCAGTTAACATATAGAGTTGTGCCTTTGTGAGTATGTAGCAGGAAAAAAAAACTAAGCCTGAAAAATGTTTGTTTATACTTATTAATCTCCGAGGGGTCATGATTCTCTGAGTAAAATAAGCATTTATTTTTTTACCTTCTGTTCCAAACATTAACAGCTAAGAGGTGTTTTTTGTTTGGTTTTTTAAATGACATATGTAAATATATGACTTGCTGTGAAACGACTTCAAGAGAAGTCAATGTTAAAATGTCTGAAAATATTTGTATGCCAGTACAGAATTTGATGCTGTATATGTAAATGAATGAGTTCATACAGTGGATCAGATCAGAAACCACTCACGCAGAACGTACTGAACACAGAGCAAAAGTAATACATTCTACTTTGATTTTGACCGTTATAAATAATGATCAGTAAATACGTGGTCTTTGCTGACTAAGATATGTGGGACTTTTCAACGCACAGGTATTTTTCACACTAGAAATCCATGTGGGTCACTTACAAACATGAACCATTAAGGTATAAAGATTAGAAATGAGCAACATTTTTACACAAACAACACTACATATTGTGTTCTTCAGGGGTCCGATGGAACCACAGGCCAAGAAGGAGATGGTCCCCATGGTGAAACGGCCAGATGAGTGGAAGGATCCTTGGCGCAGGTCAAAGTCCCCCAGGCGACGGCCTGGCCTCATGGGGTCCCCGCCCCGAGGACGTAGACGACACAGGCCCTCTGGGTCATCTGTTTCACTCTCCAACTCCTCTCGGTAAGAATACTATGATGTCAGTGATCAAACACTAGCACTTTCCAGTTGTTAACCACTGCGTGATATTAGTGATCTCAAAGTTTAAATACCATTAACCTAGACTGACACGTTATGGTGAACCACAGTAGATGCTGAACATGTTGCATGTCCTTTTTTTATTGAGACAAAATGTGAAGTAGCAATGCTACAAGTGAATAATTTAAATCATTCTAACAAAATTGAACAGTTGCTCTAATTGTTTCAAAACATATATACAAACATAAAAAGGGACAAACAGGTTTTGTGTCTGATCGTTCCACATAATCTGTTTGAATGTCCCTTTTTGTTTGTAGGTCTGTTATTTGAAAGCAAAATGCGGTGTCACCAAAAAGTTATTCTAAAATATACTGCTCAAAAAAATAAAGGGAACACTTAAACAACACAATGCAACTTCAAGTCAATCACACGTCTGTGAAATCAAACTGTCCACTTAGGAGGCAACACTGATTGTCACTGAGAATGTAGACTGTAAATCAGTGTTGCTTTTTAAGTGGACAGTTTGATTTCACAGACGTGTGATTGACTTGAAATTGCATTGTGTTGTTTAAGTGTTCCCTTTATTTTTTTGAGCAGTATAGATTTGAGTATAGTCTTTTACAAAATCTACATGAAATGGTCCATAATGGTAAATAATGTTTTCAGATATTTATACATTTATGCAAAATGTAAATGTTACACAATCAGAGCAGAAACCAAGTAGTGAAGTCCAGGGAATTACATGTAGACCAGATTGTGTCAAGGCACAAATCTGGGGAAAGATCCAAAAAAAAATGGAAGCGTTGAAAAGCATGGTTTTCTCCATTATTCGGAAATTGAAGAAGTTTGTAACCACCAGGACCGTCCCTAGATATGGCCAAACTGACTAATCGGAGGAAGAAGGGCCTTAGTCAAAGAGGTGATCAAGAACTCAATGGTCACTTTGTGAACCATCCATACCAACCATAGCTAATGCACTCCGGCAATCAGACGTCATGGTAGAGTGGCTAGACGGAAGCCACGCTTCACTAACAGGCACATGGCAGGCCATTTGGAGTTTTCCCCAAAAGCACAAACAAAAAAGCCACAGCTTCATATGTAGTTATGACTGGAGTAAGCAGATTCTGTATATGATTACGAAGAGTGTGTGCGTTTCTAAAAGTTTCAAACACCAGAGCCCCCCGGTGTTCAAAATATCTCGCTCAGTTCTACCACCAGTGGTACAGCAGTCACCTTTCAGGAAAAGGTTCCCTTTCTACTGTTCAATGTCTTGTGTAATACAGGACTGTAATACTCTAATGCAGAAGTATGTTGTGATTTTTAAGTGTTGGGTTTTTTTGTAAGTGTTTTGTTGAACATTAACCATCTGATCTCTCAACAGGTCTTCATCGCGGTCTTCTTCATACACAGGCTCTGGTTCCTCACGTTCAAGATCGAGGTCCCACTCGCGTTCCTCTTCTCTCAGCTCTTACTCATCCCACTCTTCCCAGCGTAGCTCTTTCACTGGCAGTCGATCTAGGCAAGTTGCACACTCTTGTTGGCATTTACTGAGCGTGTGAAGACCAAATATGCATCATCATAGATTACCAAAGCGCACACACGCACCCTGCTATCATTCTTTTGATCTCTAAACCAGGAAGACATACTAAAATCTACCTATCAGTAATTATTTTGAAATTACTGTGACGAAACCTTTTTAAGCATTTTAAATACCATCTTTTTAAGCATATTTGCCATCCTGTATATATGTTTATTGGTGTTTTTTTTTTTTTTTTTAAGGTCCAGATCCTACTCATCCTCTCCCTCCCCTACACCCTCAGCTCAGAGGAATGCCAACAGAACTAAGGCAGAGCAGCCACCTGGGCCAGTGAAAGGGTACATGCTCATACACTGTTTCAATCATGGAATGCAGTCATTTAATAAAAATATGCTTCAAATGACACTTCACCTTCACAGGGTTCAAGGTGTTTGATGTGCTGGACAATTCATGAAGGCCTACCTCACTTACCTACAGAACTACAGGATCTCCTGTTATAGTTTTAGATTCCATACCTCAACAGATCAGAGCTTTTAGGGAAGCATGAAGGAAACCAGTACAATATTAGAGAGGTGTTTTCAATGTTCTGGCTGAGTATTGTATGATGGTCATGGCTCAGTAAAACCCAGAAAATAATAATCCCCATACTGAAATCAGATCCAGAATGATGTTAAACTGAGAAAAATCTTGATTATTTTCTGATTATTGTTTTGCTGCTCACCAACCTTTGCTCAGTAAATGTGTGTTCATATACTACATGCAAACTGAAACATACATATGTTCTTTTCCTTAAGCCACCTGTTGAAGCCTGGTGTGCTGCCTCCTCCTCGCAGGGACAAAGGCCCTCCCAAGAAGATACCCAGTCCTGTGCCGCCTGGCCAGCCTGGCAAGCCTCCAAAAACCTTTACAGAAGGGGTCAAGCCTCCAAACCCTCGTGAGGGAGGCAGACCACCTCAACCTCGTGAACCGGGAAAACCCACCAATGTAAGAGAAGGCCGCAGGAAAGAACACCATCCTCACAATCGCAGGTAATGTGTAATGCAAGAGATATTAAATGTAAATTGATAATGTCCCATGTGTTGCAAAGCCATTTTTTCCTATCAGTTTTTATCCAAGTGTATTTTTTTTTCCCTCTAAAGGGTCTAGTCAGTTGTTTGTGGTTATATGTGAATTTGCATGAAACCAGTATGTGGTTAGTCAGAAGAGAGCCGTGTGTGTGTGTGTGAGAGAGGGAGAAAGAAAGAAATGCGGAATACCCTGTGTGGGCGTTCTGATGGTCTCTGGCGGGAAAATCTCAGGTCACTCCTGGCTTTCCAGAGGTCTGGCATGAAAGAGCTTTTGTTTGCTTTTGTTGATGTAGTACCTAGTGCAAACTTGTGTCGTTCATGTAACCTTTAATGGTTAGACTTCCCTGAGGGAACTCCTGAATTCACTTTGCAACTTTATAATGGACTAAACAACTGAAAGATACAACATACTATAAGTTGTTGTATTATATACTGTTAGCATGTGTGGGATTTTTTTTTTGTAGAAAATCTTTATTCTGGGACTTTTGTCCCAGCCTTAAATGGTTGCTTTGGGTTGATCAGGTGACTCTGAATGAAGAAGTATGGATGTTGCAAAAACTATGCATAAAGTTAAAAAAAAAAAAAATCAGCTATTCTCTCAGGACTTCATACAGAGTCTGCTAGCTTCATTGTGAAATTAAAGGAAGAAAATATTCAGTGTTGGAGCTGGATGTAAGGTGAAACCACACACAGTGCTGCTTCAACAATACAGAACAGGCTGTATTACAAGGGCCCGACTCAAATGACCTCTTCAGAATTATTTCATAGAGCTAAAAATTCTGGCAGATTTAATTTTATATGGTCAAAAATTAGAGAGAAATCATTAGATGTACTGTATATAAATACTGTTATACTAATGCATCACACATCTACAGATGTGATTGACAGATATTGATAATCAAAAGTACTTAATTTTATAAACTCAATCAAATAGAAATGCATACTAGTATAAATATGTCGCACCCTGCAGAAAACCCTTCATGTCCGATGTTTTGGGCTGTTTGTTTCTTTTAAAAAATGAAACTGTAGGTATTATTGCTTATGAATATTTTTAACACTGCGCCAGATAAACACCTTAATTAGTTATACACATCTTTTAAAGCTATGTACAATTCTCTGTTACGCCAGTTAGACATCACTTGATTAACTCTTTTGCTTTCAGTTTCTGCACCGAGAAAAATAAACAGTCATGGGAATGTACTTTTAATCACAGTTTGTTCATGTTTAACCAAACCCAAGTGAGATCATTCAAATGACTAACAGTATTTGCCCTGTTTTTAAGAGGTTTTTAGTGTACTATGAAACTAATCTGCTGATGATGGGATTAGCGTGACCTGCATGGACACACACACACAAACACACAAGTCACCTCTTACTTGTGCAGCAAATTTTACTGACTGTTGGATTTGCCTTTGTGATAGCCTCAGTTTTTAATCAAGATCATGAAGACTTTTGTCTTCAGCCATCATAATCAGCCCTTCTCAAAGTTGCTCAGATCACTTTGTGTTCGTTATAAAGTTGTATTATAAAGTTGCAAGAGTATTAATGACCTCAAGCATTAAAATGTCTCCATTTATGTATACAAAATGAACATTTTACAATGATATTTACATTTAGGTTTATACTCTGTTTTAAGCAGTGCTTTACTGCCAGTCAAATTGGTTTTTTTTTAAATTATTATTTATTTTGTAAAAACATGTGCTGGAGGAGAGAATTCTATTCATATCTTTTTGATAGGGCAGCTGGTAGCCTAGTGGTAAGTCGTGGGTTTAATTCTCAAATCTGCTAAGCTCGTCTGAGGTACCCTTGAGCAAGGTCTCACCCCCACACACTGCTCCCCAGGCCCTGTGTTCAGTCTATCCACTGCTTCACTTGGTAAATGGGTTAAGTGCAGAGGAAGAATTTCGTGCTGTTCACAATGTGTGCTGTGGTGTGTTCACATATGGCAGAATGGTCACTTCACGTGTGTGTGTGTATATGTGTATGTATATATGTGTATATGTATATATATATTAGTGATGCTCCGATTGATCGGCCACCGATCATGATCGGCCGATATTGGCTAAAAATAGCTTGATCGGCGAAC
>JBBPDC010073351.1:0-10567 GCA_037974485.1 Hemigrammopetersius urotaenia
TTTCACTGTGTGTTGTACTTGTATGACTGCATGTGACGAATAAAGAATCTTGAATCTCTTGAATCTTGAGTGTCTGGGACCCCCACCTCTGTAATCTCGAATCTTGAAAAAGATATACAAAAAACTCAAGGTCAGTAGAGAATTTGTTTATGCATATAAAAAGCGACAATCATTATTTTCTCAGACATTGAACAAGAGACCCAAGCTAAGGTCATGGACACGATCACCTGGCGCTATGGTGGCGACAGAGTGTAAGGGTTCTGCATGAACCTCAGGCAGGCTGGGTCAAAGGCCGCAGTTGGAGTAACCTTCAGTCACTTGTGTGACGGGTAGAAAGATCCTCCGTGGAAGCCTCCAGTCAGAGACAGATCGATCCATGGGACCTTGGGGTGTAGAAAGCTCCATTATGTGAGGGACGCCTACAGAATTAATAGAGTGTGCTCAACCTTGGTTGTGGTGACCAAAGGAAAATGGGATCAAATTCTTCAAGGTCTCAGAAAATAATAAGCATGAATGGTTTAAATATATGCATGATGAATATGGAGGAAAAGCAGTAAATGGTAAGGATAAATCATTTTGAGTTTCTCAAGGGGGGCATTTACTGTTAAACTCTTAGGAGAGTTAGAATATTTTGTGTTAAATTCTTAGAAGAGTTAAGAGAAAAGATTGATGGGGAGTGAAAAAAGAGAAGGCAGGGAAGAACAGTGATGGTGAAGGCATTAGAACAGAAAAATGAGGAGGACAAAGTTTTTAAGTTATGGTTTGCAATGGTACACAGTAAAATACTGGACCATTCGGTACACCCTTATGTACCGCGGTAGTTTGGTTTTGACGGTACCTGAACGGAGGAAAGACTAAAAGGTAACTCTCTCTATTAATGTAGATGCTGATCCTTTCATGTAGTGGAGGGCAAATGAGAGCAAGTTCCCCCATGTTGCAAAAGTTGCACAACGTCACCTCTGTGTCCCAGGAACTTCTGTTGTGAGAGAATTTTCTCCACTGCAGGACACGGTGTAAGGACAAGCCGCTCTTGCCTTGCAGCTGACAGTGTTGACAGGCTTATCTTCTTACAGAAGAATCTTATAATAGCAGAGGAATAAATACCCCATGCCCATAATGGCAGTAATTGATAATGGACTACATCGTGAATGTAGCTGAAGTATGTTTACTCAGCACTGTGATTTCTGAACCTATTACTATGGTTGAGTCCCAACTCTCTCGATGCCATTAGATTGGATGACTTACACTGTACTTCATTTTTGACACAGAACTGGACAGACGGACAGACGTGGGTGGAAGAGTGCAAAAAGGGGGAGAATCTGAAACTGTGTGGTTTATTTTTCTCATCTTCATCTTGCTTGAGTTTAACTGATTCACAGGGAGCTGACTTTGAGGTTAAGGGGTCCTACCCACACATCTCCTTGGCGAAGCCTAAAAAGGCTGCGTGAAAAGAGATGGGTGAGTATGTAGTGAGGTTCACAGGCACTTGATTGCGATTGCTGACCAAACCAATACTGTAATAGCCAGTTTGACAGATGGCCCTGCACTGTCTGATTTGCCAATTCACTTATGGGCTAAAGACAAAAATGATGTGGCTTTAATTGATGGATATGATCCAATCATTATTACTCCTAAATCTGATTTCAGGCCATATAGAGCTCTATATCCTCTGAAACCAGAAGCTATTGGAGGCATTAGGCCAGTTTTTGAGGCTCTCAAAGCAAAATGGGTAATTATTGATTGTCTGGACACACCAGTGAGAACTCCTTTATTCCCAGTGAAAAAGATAAGGGATAAAGGACAGCCCACTTAATGGCAATTTGTTCAAGACTTGTAAGCAGTAAATTCAGCTGTTCAACATTGTGCACCAACGATACCATGCTATCACAAATCCCATCTAATAGTGCATGGTTCTCAGTAGTGGACTTCGCAATAGTGTCCCAGTTCACAGGGACAGCCAGTACTGGTTTGCTTTCAATTTTGATGGGAGACCTTACACTTTTTCTTGATTGTGTCAGGGTTATTGCTAGAGCCCAACAATTTACAATTCTGCTCTCAGGGATCTCTCAGGGATTCTTTGGCTCCACTACAACTTTCACCCAGCAGCGCGTTGTTGCAATATGTGGACAACCTGTTAATTGTGGCACCAACACGGGACCAATGTAGGTCTGACGTGCTCAAACTATGGAATCATTTGGCAGACAATGGTCACAAAACGTCATTTTTGAAATTACAGTTTGTACAACAAGAAGTGGTGTTTTGGCCCATGTAACAGCACTGGGAAATCTCTGTTTCAGAAACGTATTCCTATACTCCTAAACTGCAAACACAAAAGCAATTGGCATCTGTTCTAGGAATGTGTTCCTGCTGTGGAACACTTAAACCCAGCTACTCAGAATTAGAAGGCCCGCTGAGGGCTATGAGCAAGATACATCCAACAGAGCGTGGCCAGTTGCAGTGGACAGACGAAGTTCACACATCATTCGAAAACTTTAAGCGTTCACTGCACCAAATCTGGCTTTACCAGATCCAAGTAAACCTTTTGTACAAACTGTGTAAGAGAAAAAAGAACATATGTCCTTTGTCCACTTACAAAAGCATGGTGATCATTTGCGTCCTGTTGCTTATTTCTCATCTAAACTAGACCCAGTTGCAGCAGGGCTTCATGTTTGCCTGCGCAACATGGCTTCGGTGGAAAAGGCTGCAGTCGCATCTCGAGATCTCATAGGCTATGGGGAATTAACTCTTAGTGCCACATGCTGCTTCTCTGCTTTTACAGGACCACACAAAAAGTCATCTGTCTTCAGCATTCTGGCTGTGTTACAATGGTGCACTACTATGCATGCCAAACGTTACAGTTAAGCATTGTTCTAACCATAACCTGCAACTCTTATTCCCATAGAAGCTGATGGAGAACCACACAATGCTGCAGTGTTGCATGAAGCTAACAAAAAACATTCAGTCCATCCACCAGCAGGCCAGAGATGCTTTGCCATAACAGGCAGATCACAAGGAACATGGGGTAAACCCGGGCGGCATGGTAAACGACATGGTAACCGGGCACTGAGAAACAGGAAGGATCAGACGCTGAGCAGTGAAAGGGGGCCTGTGAAGACAAACACATGCATATGGGTGGAGGTAGCTCAGTGGGTAGGATACTTGCCTCCAGACCAAGAGGTCATGGGTTCGAATACTACCTAGCAAACCACCACTGTGTTCCTGAGCAAGACCCTTAACCCCACGTTGCTCCAGGGAGAATGCTTCCAGTAATTAGGGATTGGAAGTTGCTTTGGATAAAAGCAACTGCTATCTAATGTAAATATGTTACATAACAATTGTATTGTTTGATATTGTTTGATACCTGAACAACAGCTCCTGATTGATTGAACATAACTTGTTTTTGTGGGATTTCATAGCAATTTTCATTTGCACCCTAAAGAATTGTAAATATACTGTCTTGACATCAGATATGGGCAAGTGGAACGGGCATAACATGAGCTTGGAACATACTGATGTGTGATGGCTCTGTAATCTGTATGTTTTAAAATCTACACTGCCTACTAATTGCACTCCTGTTCTGCTGGTAATGCCATTTAAAGTGATTGCATTAGAAGATAGTGTGTCAAAACATTTCAGGCAGAAACGATCCCTGCCCAAACCAGGATCCACATGTTTACATAGAGGCAATTGGTTGGTCACAATTTATAAAAAATGTGGACTGGATGAACTACATTTATTACAACCAACAGTGTTTCATTAATTTTACTAGAGATGCTGTTAAGGGCCTGGTAGATTAGCTCCATGCAACCAATTTGGTGGCTTGGTGAAATAGAATTTCTCTGGATATGCTTTTAGCTGAAAAGGGCGAAGTGTGTGTTATGATTGGTTAACCTTCCTGTACCTTCATTCCTAATAACACAAGTCCTGATGGTACAGTCGCTAAGGCTCTGAAGTGTTTAACCACGCTGTCCAGAGAACTGGCCACTAATTCATGAATACATGGCAGTCAATTTGGCCTCCTGAAAACGTGATTTGGGAAATGGTCAGGCGTGGTGCGCTCTTTAATGGGTTGCATTGGTCACTGGAGTATGTATGTGTATTCTCTGCAGCTGTGGTTTTATCCCTACTGTAATATGTATGATTTCAAAGTTGTTTGCATCAAGGATGCCACGCAATAATCCAGTATACATGACAATGACACATGTTGAGCATGATTATGAGATTGATTCTGAAGGCCATAAAAGGCATTGCGTGCTACCATTTAAAGTATGGGGTTGCTGCAAAGATGCAACTTACTGGTAATTAGAAGGCCATGACATACTGGCTGCTAATTAAAATAGATACTGTCTTTATAGGTGTGAAAACTCCACCAAGCATCTCTTGAGCACGTGCTGAGCACATGCACAAAAAGCATGTGCGCAAAGACAATTCATTGATCTTAGCTGGAGTGACAATTCATTGACATCATGCTGGAGTGACAATAAAAACCCATGTAACTTGTCTTGTACAGCACTCTTTTGTCAGAGCATTCCTGGATGCACTGATAACAGACCTGCTCTATTTGCCTGGCAAATACAATAAAATTGTTGATTGCAAAGTCTCTCTGATCTTGAGTCTTGAGTTTTGGGGAACATGTTTAAATTTTGCCGTCATATTTACATAATCATCCAGTGGTTGAAGTGGAGTAGGGGTAGGAGACAGATTTCTGACCCATGGCATAAATGACTATAGCTATTAGCTAAGGCTGTGGTAGACAGCTAAAGTAAAAGATGGGTCATATTTAAGGAGCAGAAAGGGGGCCTAGCATCTGTTCTTTATAGCTGTGAAATGAGTTCCTCAAGTTACATAATGTGTACATTCATACAAATAATATTAATTTTATGAGTTTTGGCTTGAAAATATAATTCTACAAATATGTTGTTGGTATATAACCTTCACATTGTGTGGAGTCAAGTAGGTGTTTTTTGTCATTTCAAACATACACATAGTACATTGTAAAATGAAACAAAATTTCTCTAGGACCATGGTGTAACACAAAGGACAAAAACATAACACCAGAAAAACAAAAACAGAACGCCACAAGAAAACACAAATGCAGGCATAATAAGACTATGAAGAAAAAAAACACAAGAGCAGAAGTACAATAATTTACAGGACAAGACAACATACAGTGTATTAACTGTACTAGTATTAACTGTAATATAAGTGAATGCAGTATTATGACAAACTGTATTCCTGCAGCAGAGTAGTTAAGTGTGCAAAAATTAAAATGAATGCAAAGATTGTTTATGGTGGAAAAGTTTAATGTGTATGCCACTGAAGATGTTCAATAGAGAGTGATCACGGTGTGCTCTCTTAATGTCAGAAACCATCTTTTGTGTTTTATCCAGATTCAGAAACTGGTGATTGAGGTCTCTGAATGGCCAGCGACATCCAGTAATCACATGACCTGGTCCCCACAGAAAGCTGAGATATCAGAGCTTGTCTAACAGTCTATCCTCAAGGCAAGTTTCTTCTTTCCATCTTAGTTATAGAAGACTCAGACAGTGATTATGTGCAATTGGCGTTTCAAGGGTTTGTGTGAAAGTTGACTACAACCACACATTTGTAGCAAATCACAGTTCTTCTGAAGCAACGTGTCGCTAAGTTGCAGTGACCTAGACTTAGTGTCATCTTGTTTCAGAAGAACTTTAAAAGCTTCTTCAAACATTAACAAAAGAACCTCTTTTATTTAATCCTTTTTAAGAGGAGATGGAGAAAATGCCAGATCAGCCAACCTGTCTTCAGCCCTGATGTCTTCTTGACATTTCTGCAGAACAATCAATCATCAGATCATCCTGGTTAATCTCTCCAATGGGATTTCGGGCACAGCCTGGCAATGGTTTGCATCCTACCTGTCTGCCCCATGAAGATTGTGTTCCACAGGGTTTGGTCGTCAGACCACTTCTCTTTTCTTTATACACTGGTTCTATTGGGGTTGTAATAGTGTCAAATGGCTTTTCCTACCAATTTTATTCAGATGCCATTCTCTCTTTTCTCTTCAGTGACAGTCAGGTCTTGACCTGCATCTCAGAGCGCCTGGCTGACATCTCTTTTGGATGCTGGCCCACCACCTCAAGCTGAATCCCAGCAAGACTGAGCTTCTACTCATCAAGGGGAATCCATCGCCAAGCCACGACCTCACCATTTATTTTAAGAACTCAGTTATCATCCTCTCAAAGAAGGCAAATATCTGGGTGTCATATTAGATGAAGAACTGTCATTCTCGTCGCATGCTGACCACCTCACCAGATACCTTCTTTACATAATCAGGAGCTCCCACTGAACTCCCACTGAAAGTGACAAGATCATTTAAACTGATTCATAATGCAGCTGAGAGACTAGTCTATAATGTCCAAAATTCTCACACACCGCACACCTCTACTATGAAACCTGCACCTGGCTTCTTGTGGTTGCTTGCTTTAGGTTCAAAGCCTTAACATTTGCCTTCAAGGCCAAGGATGGACTTGCACCTCCTTACTTGTCAGCAATTACCAAGCAGTGTGTAACTTCTCATCCTCTCTAGCATCTAGCATTGCTCGTCTTCAAGAAAAGAGGAAGACATGAATATTGAATGTTCATTTCAGTCCTGGACCCCCAGTGGTGGAACGAACTCCCTTAGGCGACTGTCACTGTCTTCAAGCGTCATCTGAAGACCCACCACTTCTTGGAGCACCTAGGAGACTAAGTAGTCAACATACTTATTGCTTGCATATTAATGAAAAAATATCTCTTCTTATAAATGAAAAAATATCTCTTCACTCTTGTCTAGGTAGATGTCAACTACTTAAAGCACTGATGTATATTGCTCTGCATAAAGGTGTCTGCCAAATGCCGTAACTGTATGCTGAACTTTGAGACCATCAAGGATCTTCTGAAAACATTTATTTTATTTCTTACTGGTCTTATTACACTGTTAGGTGGCCATTGTGAGTAATCTTTGATTACCTGATGCTAGTATTTTGATATATTCATACAAGAAATAAGATAATTAAATTGTTAAATTTAGTGATTGATTTTTTGATCAGTATTCTGGTTATTTTTTCTAATCTCATTAGGTAGGTTTCCAATATCCTACTTAATGCGCAATTTGAAACAGTGATCTAATGTAAATATGTTACATAAAAAAAACAAAAAAAAACATCACACACACACATTCAAAAGCATGGTATGTTTTATTTGGTTGGATGAGGAGATATATTTTAAGACCTGTTTTGGAATTTTAACTGCATTTGTTAGTAATAAAAAATGTAGTTACATTTTTAAAGCCATTTGAAATTTTTATTTGTATGTTTTGTATCTGCAATGGACCTCTGTAGAACAATTACAGACAGTTCCTGAGAAATCCCTTAAATGTGGACACTCCAGGGTATAAGGAGGTTGCCTGTCCATTATTGCATGCATCACATGACCATTTTATCTTTGATTGCACACTGCCAAATCACTGAGCCAAAATTGATGTTGCACATCTTGCACATTGGTAACCATGTTAAACTGGAATGACTATCATGAGTAACAAAAAGAGATGCTGATTAACTTCAAGGGGACATAGTTGACCCCTCCGTGCTGCTCATCAAAGGTTCTGCTGTGGAGAGGGTCAACAGCACCAAGTTCCTAGGTGTACACATCTCTGAACTACACTGGACCATCCACACCAACTCTGCTGTAAAGAAATGACAATAATGCCTACACTTACTGAGGTGACTAAAGAACGCCACCATCTGTCCTCATCACCTTCTAAAAGGAGCTGTTGGTTTGGGAACTGCAAAGTACATTAGAAGAAATCCCAACAACCCATAGTAAAGACAGCTGAGAAGATTCCTCCCACCCATCACATACACTGTTTGACCCCCTGCCATCAGGCAGAAGGTTCCACAGCATCAGGACAAACACAGCCAGGTTCTGCAAAGGTTTCTTCTCACAGGCTGTCAGACTCCTGAACCCCCTGTCGCCAAACAACTCCAGATCCTCTTAAGCCCCATCCAGTGCCCTCAGCCCTCAGTCTTCTTTATACCTCAAAATATATCCCCTGCTTGTCCTTCTAAATGTTTGTTGCACTGATATGGGTTACATTGTCTGGTTTTACTTTTGTCTTCGTTTCATATGTTGTGGGTTTGTTTTTGTGTGCTTTCCTGGGACTGTAAGAAACACAATTTTGTTCTGTCATATACTGTGTATGCTGTGTATGTGGCTGGATGACAATAAAGCCAGCCTGAACTTGAAAACCCAGCATTAACTGCATAACTTCACTTAATGGAAAACCAGATGTCATGAATCCAACCACTACCAACACCCCCTTCACGAGTCCTACTGCTAGTGACACACCATCCTCCACACCAGCTCAAACAACCATCCTGCAGTCACGCCCCACTCACACACACCAAATAACTCAATAAAGAGAAGGCAAGTGAGAGTAAGACAAAAGTAAAAAGGTAAAGACTGAGAGAATGGAACAGAGAGAAAGAAAGTAATGAAATAAGTATGCAATATCTGTCACTTCCAATTTGACCACATGTCATAGGCTCCAAGAGTGGCAGCTATGCACTCTACAGGGACACATGTCAATAAACACCCACACTCTTAATGCTCCCAAAATATCAGGATGCATGCAGACACATACAAGAGGAGCCCAGCTCAAAGCCTTTTATTTCATTTAATCAATAACTTGACACTCTCAGAAGGACACCTGACACAAGAAAGAGAGAGACAGAAAGAGAGAGAGACAGACAGACAGAGAGACAGAGAGAGATTAGAAAAAATGCATTGACATGGCCCATGAAAAGCACTCACATTGTCAGTAGAGCCACACATGCTCTCTCACATCATTCACTTCACTGACAGGGGAAAAGTGGATGAAGCTTAAGATGATGATGAAGGTGCATTATGTGTCTATATCTATTCATGCCCCTCCCTGCCAGGATAAATATGGCTAAATTAAACAAATGTGACAGTATACCATGACGAGTGCTTCAGTGCCTCCCTTTGGCTCTGGATGATTATTCATTGTTGTCTGTGAGCCAGCATTAATTTCCATATCAAATTAAAACAAAGCAGTGAAAAATAAATTGGCTAAAATGTCACATGACCGCTGGCAGGCTTTATGCAGAACTGCTCTTACACCGCCCTAATGAGATCCAGTGCATGTTACGGCACAGATTAGCATCAATATCAAGCCCATCAGGACAGGAAAACAAGTCTGCACTTATGGCACATTTAAACATTTTATATGAACACTACACATGTCACATGTCACTTGAGCAGATTTGGGGTAATTTGCTGTTTTACTTGCACTTTATTTTCATCTGTATAAGCCATGTCAGTGTTTTTATCTAACCCTAAAACTAACCGTTACCCTAAAACTGATGATACATTTCATTTCAAGTGTATCTCAAAGAAATAGGATGTTAGATATCACATTTACTGACACGACAACAAATATTGTCTGTATAATTTCTGCTTGACCTTGAATTTATTAAGAATCACATTTCTCACCAGGAGGCACCACATGAACATGCTTAAAAGACAGATGTATATAAAAATTGTGACATCAGAGCTAATTTCTTAATGGCCAAAGAAACATATCAACAATCCATTAACAGTAATTGCAACATTGTGCAAATAGTCAATTAAAAGTAATGGTAAAGCAAATTTTAAATATGCACAGCAAACTCACATGACTAATTCATAAATAACAAATAAGATAAATGTTCCAGTTTTAGTCCAAGCAGCCTTGGCTATAATAAAAGTTGGTACTCACCTTATACTTGGCACTGTCCTGTAGGGCCTCTCCCTCCCGTAGCCAGCTGACTGAGGGCTTGGGGTTCCCAAAGGCAGTGCAGCTCAGAGTGATGCTACCCCCCTCTTTGGCCTCCACATACTGAGGCGGTGTATCCGTGAAGGTGGGAGGAGCTGCAATACATATTAAAGGTCTTAAGAGATTGACATTTCACACAATTTATCACCACAGACAAAACACTACAATGGTAACAGGACAGGTGTGTGATAATCCACACCAGAGTCTCATCTGATGTGTCAGTGACCATTTATGAGCACTTAGTATATATGAGCTGTCAGTGTGCCCTCCATCTCTCTTGCAACAGAGTGTTAATCTGCCTTAATCTCCAGAGCTTTTCATCCAAAATGGGTGATCTAATACACAACAGTATGACCAGACTATCCCTCTGATAACTACAGCAGAGAGAATACAGACAGCTAAATTTTGTGACACTGTACTGTGTTGATGTGTAAACCAAAATATTTGTCTGAGCACAAAAGAACACCCCTATTTAACAATATAATATTTTATTAGTATTACTAGTATTAGTAGTAGTAGTATTAGTATTACCAGTATTAGTATTATTAGTATTAGTACTGAAACTATGATCCTTGTAGATCCTTGTGGAGGTAGCTCAGTGGGTAGGATACTTGCCTTTGGACCAAGAGGTCATGGGTTCGAATCCCACCTTCAACACACCACCACTGGGTTCCTGAGCAAGACCCAACCACCCTAGGTTGCTCCAGGGAGACT
>JBBPDC010073372.1:0-10566 GCA_037974485.1 Hemigrammopetersius urotaenia
ACACACACACACACACACACACACACACACACACACACACACACACACACACACACACACACACACACACAGTTAAAAGGCTTCTTAAGTGCAGTGCTGCTTTCTCCACATCTAAAAGCCTCGCCTCAGCCACACTGGCAAACTTCGAATCCCCACACAACAAAGACAGGGTGGAAAAGAGAAAGCCTGAGAGGAAGTAATGGACGCTAACTCCACCCCTTCCTCTGGAAAGAGATGACCTGGGTCAAGGGCGACTCTGTCCACTTGCACAGGAGCCCCATCAGGCCATGGGATACAGGGTAGAGTCGCCATGGAGCAACGCCAGGGCACCCAGCTGTTTCTTGGGCTGCAGAGATTACAGCAGTTTAATAAAAGCAGTCCAGAGCAGATGTGGAGCTGATATGACACACACCCTCTGTCCTCTGCCAACTCATCCCCATAAATCTGTTATCAAATAGTGGGTAAGTGGGTCACCGGCAATAAGAGGAGTGAAGACCAAGAGAGCAGTTTTGTCTTTGGATGACTTTTGGATAATTTTCACAATTTGATTTATTATCTTTTCAACAAAATACCCAACGAAACAAAAAATCTGTAGAAATGGTTTACAGGCAAAAACAGTCTCTGCTTGTAATGTGAGGTAATGAAAATAGAAATTTTGGGACATTACTGCTATTTCATTTGTTATTAATTTTTTGGACACCAACTATGTCTGTCATAATGCTGAGTGTGATTCCTAGACCTGTCCCAATTATTACATAACAGCCAGTTACTGTGTCTTTAGAGTATTAATGTTAGCAGCAGACAATTTGTGCTGTAATGAACTGATTTTCCAAGCGGCATCGGACAAAATACCAAAACAAACCAGTTACTGCGTAATATCTGGAACCTGAAGAACGGTTAATGCTTTTCTTGTACTTTAATCCAGAAAAATCCCTTCTGATGGTCTTAGATTTTAGTTTTAAAAAATCATCATATAATGCTGAATGCTTGCTATGCTTAATGAATCATGTTATATTGTTCATGTTTTCTGAAGAGCAGACTAAAGACGGACAGAATTAAACGTAAAAGCATTCCTCTATTTTCACATCTCATTGCTTACTTTGTAGCATCTGTGGATATTCATTAAATGATAAAATGAGCCTTGAAAGAGCTGGCAATTTCACTCTGCTTCCTATCTATAGGGCAAGCAATTTGCAAAAATTCGACAAAAAAGCACCAATTTGTCACGAAGAAGCTGTTCACACCAAGTTGCTGGTGCTGTGAACTGTGCCAGCGGTGGTTGTGGCTATGAGGCACATCAGTAGTGAGCAGTTGAGAAGTTTATGCATGGAATAACTCGCCCTTGGTTGCCATCAACCTTCAGCAAAGGCTGAGCAGAGGCAGGCCTAATGTTAGTGGGAGCGGCCTGTCTGTACAAAAGCCTTTAGGGAATGGAACAGCAGCCGTCAATGTCAGAATGTGTGTTTCGCACCATCACGCAGGTGCGGCGGAGCTGCTTAGCCACTCTGACAAGAGAAACAATCAGACTGTGATCAGAGGGAGCTGTGCGCTTACACACCGCTTTAAGTGCATCTCCATGTTCCTGCGTCCCAGATGTGCTAATACTCGAGGTCCATGAGCAATCTGCTAATTGTGCTGCATTCGGCTTGTAGAAACGGGATGCGGCAGCAAAACCTCGCCACGCTACACGACACGTGTGATGCGGCCTGCCTGGGGACGAAAAGACAAGTACCAGGGAGAGACAGAGAGACACTGATTGTGTGTAGCAAGTGTGACAGAGAGAGAGAGAGAGAAAGAGAGAGAGAGAGAGAGAGCGAGAGAGAGAGAATACATGATGATGCTAATAACTTGTACCTCTGTTTATAATACTATAGTAATAGTACAGGGTTCTACCAGGACATTAACTTTAAGCTAACACTTGAGAATATAAACTGGAGCATATAAAATATATAAACATGGATATTTGAAGCTTTTAGAGGCATTAAACACTTTACACATCTGGTTCCTATTGACACCACTGTTAACAAATTGAAGTTTCTCTAATTAAATCATTCAGAATACATTTTACATTTAAGGGTTCTACTAAACTACTTTTCTTTCGCTGTGTATCACTGGAACATTCTAGTGGCTTAAGAGTGGTTACAAGGGCGTAGGATTGACCCACAGTACTCAACCTTGTAACATGTGTTTGTAAAACCAGTTCAAACTTGCTATTGCTCAGCAAAATATCAAAATACGCTGGAGACAGATAAGTGAACGAGTTAATGTCATCCCGAATGTTTATAGGATCTATGTGTGCAGATAATTCCCATTCAATCGCATTCTCTCGAGAATTGCTCTCACTTCCACTGCCCCCAGTCCAATTCGGAGCATTTCATTTTCAGCCTCAGAGAGGCAATCACCAGGCGAGTGGGATTTTAATACGCATTAGGAGGAATATGCTAAAAGGCACTGATGGTCATTACTGGCTGCCTTTCATTAACAGGCCTTTTATCTTGTATGATATCTTGTATGGAGCCATATACATTGGTTGAGGTAGTCAGTGAGGGTGCAATCAAACAAGCCAAAAAGGTAGCAACGAAAACTGCACCACTTTCAAGCACATAAAAAACTCCTTTGCAGCTGGAAAATGCTTTAATGAGGAGATCCCAAAACGACAGTGGCATTATATGCTCATGAAGAGCCTTCTATAAAACAAAAAGAGACAAAATTTGTATTTAATGGGGACTAGAAGCAGAAGAATAACATGCAGAATGGTGGAGATGCTAATGATGGAGATGTTGGAGAAAATCATAAAGGTCAACGGTCTTTCAGCTGTTATTTCACTGCAAAAAAATCAAGACAACAAATGTAAAGAAAAACAAACCAACAAACAGACTTAAAAACATGTAATAATAAAAAGAACATTTGTACACATTTTCATATTTTATTTGCATAATGTGAACTTTTCTTGACAACCAACCAATTAAAATGCTGCAAAATGTTTCATGATACATTGGACATGCATTAAAGTTAAACAATTTTATTTCCTCTCCTGTGAAGTTGATTTCGTCCCAACAGTGATTATGAGGAATCAAGTGTGAAATTAAATAAAAAGAAAATGCTTTAATTTCAATTTGTTACATATGACTAATTGAATCCCAAAATGTTACATTTAGCAAGTAAACAATAATGGTGTGTAAAAGTCTTGCCCCATTCTGTCCTGCTCCGTCCTGTCCTGCCCGCTTTCTACTGTTATCACCATCCCTTACCCCTGTCCTGCCCTCCTGTTTAGTGTCTGCACTTGTCTATTCAGCTGTTCTGTGTTTACTCGTGTATTTATACTCCTGCCTATGTGTCTGTTTCTGTTCAGTCAACCCTAACCAGGGCTGGACTGGACATCAGGCAAATTTGGGCCGGCGTGGAATCCCGTCAGCAACCCCCCCCCAAAAAAAACACCCCCCATCGGGACGCGGACCACCCCCCCGGAACGACCTCGAGAACGCCAGCTTGTTTGGCCGTTCTCGGCTCAAAATGCCCGGACCGGCCCCAGTCCAGGCCTGACCCTAACACTACCCTGATTGTCCTTGTCTGTCTTTTTTTTTTTTTTAACTACATTTCTTTTGTTATTTTGCATTCTTGTTCTGCTTGCACATACATACACCTCTGAATCCTCTCTACAGTCTCAGCTACACTCTGCAACTATTCACACTTAGAAAATGAGTTCATTTTGTGTAACTAAAACCAGAAGATCCAATATTTGAACAGTAGCGCATATGTACGAATAAATAGATCGCGGTATAATTACTTATTTCTTGTATATGAAAATATATACAACCAAATTCTGTCCTCAGATCAGATGGGATTGGTTTCTTATTCTTCTCCTCCTTCTCTGAGCTGGCATGTCGATATCAACCTGCTGATATCAACCCAATATCGACCAATCAGTGCCTTCTCTAATGCCTAAAGTGTCATTAAGTGCCATTTCATGCTTTTCATACAGCTCTTGCCATAGACACCATATCTAAGCAGCAGCAGTGTTAGCTGTAAAATGCCACTTCCTTTTAAAGAGCAGGCTAAGCAGGTACGCTCTGCCAAATGCACGTCCTTAAAAAAAAAAAAAGCAGAAGAGAAAAGCGTAGCCATTTGTCCCAAAATCCACTAGTGCTTTATGTGCACCGGTGGAGACAGACCTAATCAGTCACAGAGAGCTGGAGCATTAGCAATTAGCCTGAAAGAAGCGCATTCTCAAGACTAACACTATTAGCCAAAGGCGCATTGCATGGCTGTGCACTAAAATGTCTTGTTCTTCCAACACAGTAGATCTCAGGGCCACTGCTTTTCAGTCTAAGTGGTGTACGTGACATTATCCATGTCAATGGACAGGGCTGTCTTTCATGCTCTCGCACTTTAATTTATTCCGATAAACGCTGATAAGTTTCCACATTTAGATGCTCCTGCATTTTAATGTGCACAGCATATTATGCTATAAGAGCTGAGCTGTGCATTAATGAAGGACACTGAGAAGATGACACTGACATCAGCACTGAAGGTTGTCTCTACTTCAGAGAAGACAACACAAAAGCCCCTCTTGGAGCACGTGATAAATGGGGCAAAATTACAGATTTATGTTTATTTTCCAGCGGTCGTGTTATCTAGAACAACATCTGGATAGGGATGGGCTCAAACACACAATGCATCGAAAGAAATAGCAAAAAGTCTTTACCATTCTCTTACCATAGAAACCCCCTCTGTATCACGTTCCAAGAGAACCCGAGATTTGAGAAAGAACACGATTTTGTGATGTGGTTTAAAAAAAAGTGCTAAAAATGCCTGTTTTTATAGTGTAAACCCTAAACATGCCCCCAAATATATTCCCAAAACACTTTAATTTCATTTTAAATATATTACCCTTATTCATACTGTACAGTTTACACTGAGCTGCTGTCTCCTTTACAGACTATACTGTAATTCACGGAAGTGCATTTTCTTTGGTATGCGCTTTTGTTTCCTTTGGTATAAGCAGGTAAATACAGAAATAATTTAATTTACAGCAATAAAAAACAGGGTTTAAGGAAAACGAAAAATGCAAGAACACTCAACGAAACACATGCAGGAATGCTGGACTGCGTCTGCCAGAGTTGCGTCGCAGGGCAGCAGCTAATATACGATTGCTTTGTGGTGCCATGATGTTGTTTTGTATTCAAATATACTAGTACAGCTCGTATTGCTGTCATAAAAGGTGGTGAATAACTGGGCTTCAGCAGACCTAAAGACAGGAGTCTAATGTCGCTGCGGCCCAGAAAAACCATTCATTATTGACACGGTATTTTTGATGATGCCACTAAAAACACTTGTAGGTTATCAGTATTGATAAGATTATCAGCCCACGGCCCACGGCTTATAAACTTTTTTCTAAAATTAAAAATTAGAGAATGGTTAATCTATCAAAAATTTCAGAGCAGTGTTTTGGTTTTAAACAGACTGATCTGTAAATTCCAGTTTTTTTAAGAATATGGAATGCGGCTTAATTTCAAAAGAGTTGCAGGGTCTTTTACATTATGCAACTAATGTGCACTTTAGCGTCATGTAGGCTTCAGGCAAATAACGTTTGCATTAAAGTTTCATCAAGTAAAGAAAGCCTTAAATGGGGGTGTGTGTGTGTGTGTGTGTATAGAATGTTCTATGCTGGCCATTTCCATGAAAACTGTGCTCAAATTCAAATGACTTTCATCCAGGCAGGATACGGCTCCTTCTGACCTGCGTCTAAAAATCTTTGAGAGATTCTTCTAAGCTTCTTTCCAAAACTTCCACTGAAGGCACCGGTCGGTAAAGGATAATATAACTGAGGAATCAGAAGAGCAGAAAAGCCATAGAAAGAATCTTATCTGCTCATTAGAGTTCTGACAGAGCCTGTGTTTCTCAAGCAATCTTCTTTATAGTGCTGGAAACCGTGTCAGGACAGAGGGCAGCAGTAACTAAAAAGAGGGTGACAGGCAATTAATAAAGGCCTGTTTTCCCTTCCTTCAGCCCTGTGCTTTTTGTGAGCTGTGCGAAGAGATGGTATTGCCCTATTGGGGTTTATTGATCTAGGCTATTGAAGAATATGATGGTATGAAAACTGCATGTGAGGTAAAATGGTACAATGTGATACAGAGGCGTGTGTTTAGATGCTGCTGAGCCTTAAGTGTATGGCTCAGCAGCATCTGACTGTGAACGCTCAGGGCTTATATCATGGAAAGCCTATTTTTCTATCAAATGTAGAGTTTCTGTTAATGTTAATATATGATAGAAATGTATCATTTTGAATTCCATGTTTCTGTGATGTCATAAAAAATAGCACATTCGTCTATCCATAAATCCTGTATCCTATTGTGGAGGTGTAGAGTGTGGAATAGGATGCAATTGATTATAAACAAAAGAACAATAAACAGGAGATTAAATGAGAAACTAACAAAAAGGACTAACAAAATGAAACAACATAAAGCGAATGGGGTGCAAAATACACAAACATGAACACTAGTCGGGCAAAACCACAGAGCAAGAAGAACCAACCAAACTAGCTGGAAAACAGGGGTCATATATATATATAAACACATGAGAAACTCCTGGGCGGCAGAGGAGACAGGGACAAGGCACAGGTGGCAGTACTGCTGAGGAGGCGGGGCTAGGGTGGAGAAACTAAGGAGGAGGCAGGGCTGGGGCAAACATCAAAACAAAGATTATGTAAACAGTAAACAATAACATCTGCAGAGAAACAGAGGAAAGAACACACAAAGAATTATACATATATGAAAACACAAGGGGGAACATTACAAGAAACCAAGAAACAGAGAAAAAAAACAGGAAGAATGCATTTAAATACTGTAGCTTAAATTCAGCAGGTTAGAACTGCCCATGCACAAATATGAATGTGTGTGTGTGTGTGTGTGTGTGTGTGTGTGTGTGTGTGTGTGTGTGTGTTTTAATTTGTTACAAATGCTGTGCTGTGTCTTGTATGAAGGCTCAAGCTTCTTAAATATTATTCAGTCAGGATCAGTTTTCTGTAGGGAAGTGGGGTAATGTCATTTTGCTCATGACAGTCAATGAGATTTAAATTAATGGCCAGAAAACCACAGAATTATTAAAAAATCTCATGGGTAAACCACGATTCTTAACATCTTGGAACATCTTACATTAAACAATCCGAGAAGAAATAAGGAGATTTGACCAATAGAGGATAACATTTAAACAGATACATTAATTCTCAATACAAAATGAAAGCAGAAAGAATTCTAGGAAGTCCAGACAGACAAAGAACTGACATGGTTTCATTGCCTTTCCAGACTTACGTGGATTTTACTTTTTGGGAAAATACTGCCAAAATATCTATGGTCAACGCAATCTACGTACCAAACAAGTTCTTTGACGCGAGAATAATGGATGGTTCCTTAAAAGAATACTCTGCACTTTATCTGTTGTATTTGTAGCATACAGTGCATGGCCAGAATCCCTGCATGTTGAAAAGCGTGAATGATTTTCTTGGGAAAAATGCAGTTAGATTGTATTATTTGTTGGATGTTATACAGCTTCATCATGTGATTATTACTAACATGGCACACGTGCAGCTTAATCGTGGCCCACCTGCTTCCACAAGCAGGTGATAATTGTCCACACCCACCTCACCTAGAGAGACATAATACCCACTCAAACAAGCCCGGAACCTATAGACTGTTTACAGACTATGACTGGGGGCCTCAGAATGAATGCCATCTGCAAATTATCATGTGGAACATCTGGGTCAAACTGCTTGACCTCTAGAACCGTCCACTGAAAGGTTGCATGAAGAAGCAAAAGTGTTAGTTCTCCGGCAAGTACCTTTGGCAAGTAAACTCGTCTAAACTTCTGGGCTCCTGTGGGTAGAGCTCTGGGTGGTACACTGTCCACGATGACAAATGCATCCCAATCAATCACTGCTATCAGCTCTGACAGAGGCTGGAGATATAGCTATATTTTATTGAGCTGTACAGGGGAGCACTTAATCCAGGCTAGTTGAGAGTATCGACCCTCAGTCAATACCTATGCGCCACTCATGGTTTTGGAAGACAAATTATAGATCTCTCTCACTCCGGTGGACTTCTGATGCACTCATGGTCCACAGTAGGCAACTGCTTAAGTTTCTGGTGATCTTCTTTTCAAATCTATTTTGTTTTTTCTTTCAGAAAGGACCTAAACTGCAGCGAGGAGGATGCAGAAAGAAAAGTGGACCCTTATAGTCACACGTGAACACACCACAGCACACAATGTGAAATTCTTTCTCTGAATTTTACACATTCCCCAAGTGAAGCAGGGGCTGCCACTGATGAGGGGCGCCCAGGGAGCAGTGCATCTAGTTCAAGAGAACCTCAGTGGTGTCACTAGCAGTCTTAGGATTTGAACCCATGACCTTCTGACCATAGGGGCAAAGCCCTAACTACTAGGCCACCAGCTGCCCTAGTAGGTCAATGTGGCACACTTGAAGCAGCTAAACTCACTGCTCAGATAAGCTGAACCTCATGCTAGCATGCTAACCCACAAACACAGCTTGGAAGTTAAGCAAATCACACTCAAACACCCACGCGCAGATTTAATCATTGAGAAGAGCCAGTGAATTTGAATGCCTCCCTGTTCTCTCATGTGTTTTAATTGTTTACAAGAGTCACAATAATTGCAACTATTACCCAGAGCAATCACAGTCATTATGACCATGAAGAAAGAAGGGATTTTTCACCACAAGGCTGTTATTTTAAACACCCTAACCGCTCGAAGGAGCGCTGATGCAAATTTGGCAGTTTAGAGTTCACAGAGAACTTTCCAACTTCTTTACTAGACTTTTCGCTTCTGTGTCTCTTCTGTTGGTATCAGAGGCATTTCGTCACTATTAAAAAAACATAAATCATTCTTTGCATCTGTTACTCTAGGACTGCCCGAGGATCCGCTATTGGTCCCTTCTTTTTGCTTCCTGTTTCATTTTAGGCTGATGACATCCGGATTAATATTTGTGCTCAGTCTCTGTCTATGGCAGAACTTTTCCTTTAATTGATCTGCACGTTCTTTTCAGATCACCCAGTGGACTGTCTGTAAAATTGCATCATTTCCAATGGGATGCGTTTTTCCATGCATTTGAACACTTTACTTTTCTTGTTTTGCACCTTTTCTTTTGCACCTGCAATGACTGAGCCTTCACCTCTCCCTTTAAGTAGCTCTCACCTGTTTTACTGCTGTAGACTAAATGTTTCCTTTTCTCTCAGCGAGGCTTGACAGTTGTAGAGCTACTTGATATGGTTTTGTGTTTGTTTTTTGCTCTTCTCTCCTGTGGTAAATTATACCAATAAATATTATAGCCTGAATTTCATTTGTTCATTGTCTTTATTCGCCTTGGAATGGTTGCAGCAGGACAGTGCGTTGAAAATGTTCATCAAATTGCTTTGTAATAGAATTGCTTTACCTCTCATGCTAGACTCTTCGTTCTACATTATTTCTGCCTGTTCCATGGCATTACTTCTTGTTCCATGTATTTGTGGATTAAGTCGCAGTTCAGCATGCCCTGAATCAAACACACCTACTCGTCCATGATGTAATTTGACTCCTTATCGTATCTTCAAAAGAAATAATGATGGTCTGGTTTAAGTGGTTTGTACTAGTTTGACAGCAAAAAGAGAATTTCTTAAAAGATAAGATAATGCCCCTTGAATCCATGATGTTAAAAACTGACAATCCCAAAATGATTTCATTCAATTCAATTTGATTTATATAGTGCTTTTTATAACCAATGTTGTTATAAAGCTTTACAGAATCTGGGTTTGGGTCCCTAGTGAGAAAGCCAAAGGTGACAGGGGCAATGAAAAAATCCCTAAAGATAGAGGAAGAACTACAGGAAGAACCAAGACTCGTCCTTCTCTGGTCGAACCGGGAGAATGAGGGAGAATATAAGAGATGACCTTATGGAGTTCAAACTTGATCACTGCTGAACAGTTGGCAGTCTATAGCTAAAAGAGATCGTACAGTCAGTAGTAGTTTTGTTGGAATCGGTGTGAGGAGTAGTTTGAGAGTCTTCAGTCCACAGCAACAGAAATAACAGTCTCTGCCAGAGCTTTGAACGGCAATGACCGTCCAGAATGGATGAGCTGCATCAATTTGCCACAGTTTGGTGGCTGGCAGTAATTCTGTTTCAGGACCTCAATACAGAGCCATGGAAAAAATAAGAGACTGCATCATTTTTTTTCTGGCTATTGCTTTTGTAATTTGTGGGAGTGTGTTTGTATAAAATGTGCAGGTCAATATTGGTTTATACACTACTGACCAACACTTGAATCAAAATTCCACACAAAATGTAAAAAAATTATCCAAAAAAAAATTATTATTCTTTGCAAATGTAATACAACACTCATGTCAAAATAACATAGTACACATTCTTTTACAACTGCAACAATTAAAAGAGCAGAGTGTGTGCATGTGTGTGCATGTGTGTGCATGTATATCCATCAGAAAATTACACACACACACACACACACAAACACACACACACACACACACACACACACACACACACACACACACACACACACA
>JBBPDC010073431.1:0-10563 GCA_037974485.1 Hemigrammopetersius urotaenia
CAACTTCAGTACCAGCACAGTACAGTTTAGAACCTGATACAACTTCAGTACCAGCACAGTACAGTTTAGAACCTGATGCAACTTCAGTAACATCACAGTACAGTTTAGAACCTAATACAACTTCAGGACCAGCACAGTACAGTTTAGATACAGAACGGTTCCTCTATAACTATTGGAAATATGAATTTAGAGAACTATAAAAGCTTGTAGCGCCATGGTGGAATTAAATCAGCCCTAAGAGACACACGCACACACACACAGTCAGACAGATGGACTTGTGCTCTGAGGATCAATAAGGATCTAGTTTCATTTCCTCCGGCAGCAGCGAGGCTGAGGGTCCGTTACCTATCAACCCACGGTGTCCGGTGTCTCTGCAGGGTCGGTGCTTTCAGGTTTCCCTTTAGTGCTCAGACCTTTGTCTCCTCTCCTGTTTTCCTCCTGCTTCTCTTAAAGTCTTACAGTATTTATACACAATTCTGAACTGATTCTTATTTTCTCCCACTCCTTAAATTCAGCTGCTGAGAAAGAGCTTCTCTAATCTCAGCCTGATCCCAGTTTAAGATCTTCTGATCAAATCTTTTTTCTCTCACTGCTCTGATCTTTATTCAGCTCAGATCATCAGATCTTCAGATCCACCAGAAGATCTAATTTTTTGCTGTTTTGTTCTCCTATTTGTGGATTTAGACCTTTTCTGTTCTCCTATTGGTGCATTTTAGCTGTTCTGTTTTCCTATTGGTGGATTTGTATCTGTTCTGTTCTCCTATTGGAGGATTTGGCGCTGTTCTCCTATTGATGGATTTGTAGCTGTTCTGTTCTCCTATTGGTGGATTTGCAGCTGTTCTGTTCAATTATTGGAGGATTTGGAGCTGTTCTGTTCTCCTATTGGTGGATTTGTAGCTGTTCTGTTCTCCTATTGGTGGATTTGGAGCTGTTCTGTTCTATTATTGGAAGATTTGGAGCTGTTCTGTTCTCCTATTGGTGGATTTGGAGCTGTTCTGTTCTATTATTGGAGGATTTGGAGCTGTTCTGTTCTCCTATTGGTGGATTTAAAGCTGTTCTGTTCTCCTATTGGCAAATTTGAAGCTGTTCTGTTCTCCTATTGTGAATTTGTAGCTTTTCTGTTCTCCTTTTGGTGGATTTTGGCCTTCTGTCTTCTTCAAGCTCCTTGTTCTGGTTTTACGGTATTTTTGGAAAAAACTGAACACTTGAAATCTTAATCAGGTTTATTTAGATGTACAGATATTAGTGAAAGTGTCTGGGAATAAAGACATAGGCCATGCCCCCATGTGATGTCAGGACTCATCGGAAGAGTCTCAGGATGTGCTTTTAACAGCAGCGTGTAAAAGAAAGTGTCCCTTGTTCTGTGAAAGTTAAGACCTCACACACCAGCCTCGCCGTGCTGGAGCGGAACAGTGAAGTACGTTCAGATGTTTTATTACAGTGCAGTTTAATAAGTGCTGATTGGATAATAAAGTCCACCGATCGTCCCTCTGTTTCTCCAGTTCATTCTGAAGGGGTCGGTGCTTGACGTCCCATCAGAAAACACAGAAGAATCTCAGGAGAAGAACCACGATCTGATCAAATGCAGCCACTCAGTTAAAACTGTTCTGCTCTCCTACTGGTGGAAGATTCAGAATCAGATCTGTTTAATATCAATCTGAGATTCTGTCCATTTCTCCCACTTCTTAATTCAGAAGAAAACTTTTTTTTATAAATGAGTCTGAAATTTGTCTCGACTCCCAAAGTCAGACAGTTTTGATCCATAATGTGTTAAAGGAAAGAAACTGAGAACTGAGGAGAACAGCAGGAGAACTTCTGTCTTGAGTTGATTTTCTCTTTTGCTCCTTATTTCTCCTGAAGGGGGGTTTAGGAGAAACAAGTGAGACTCAATAATATCCAGATAAGATGATTAAATTCTGATCAGACAGAGAACAGACTGTTACAAGCAGCAGAATCTTCCTCTGTGATTATTATTTATTGTTATTGTTTAGTTATAAGCTTAATCCCAACCTTTAGCTAACAAGCTAAAGCTACCACAGCGGGACACGGCTGTTCAGGAGCACCGAACATCTGAACGGTGGCGACAACCAGAGTCTACCTCCAGCCGAGACACGTGTTACACCGTGACTGCAGTCGTTTAACTTGACACAAGTTAGCTAGCTGAGCAGAGTGCAGTTGCAGCACATGGCAGGTAGGGCCAAAGCATTACGCGCTGGGCGGCGGCGTATGTACAGCGGTGAGAAGTCCAGGCTAAACCGCGATAGCTCCAACAGCCATGGAGGAGTCCCAGGGTTAGATCCTGTTTCACTGTGGCATCGACTGGCCGAGTCTCAGGACCTCATTCCTGGTAAGAAGGACAACGGCACGTCTGGAGCTGAAAGCAGCGGGAGCTGATGTGGCAAAAGTTTCTGGAAGGATCATTCTCCCAACTTCTGCACAAAACTGACTGGAAAACGGCCACTTTTGGACGGCTTCCCCTCAATGTGCCCGACCTGAAAATAAAAAACATTCATGTTAAAGCTACACAATATATATCAATGCATATATGCAAATAAAAGTCTTGATCAACCCTTATTTCTTCAAACTTTCTTGTACGTTAGTGTGTTCTTGAGGAACAGTTCTCCAGGCTTCCTGAAGGACTCATTTTCATTCCAGTCCCTGAACCTGAACCTGAGTAATGTTTCTTTTGGTTAAGACACACAGTGAACAAAAAGCATCTAACTGAAGTCCTGAACCAGTGAAGAACCAGGAGCAGATGATTCCAGATGATCAGGTGGTGATCAGTATACTGGTGGTGCTGAATGCTGAGTGGGTGGAGCTCCTTTATCTAGGCTCCTTGTATCTTTATACACTTTGCTGCCTGTCAGTAAAACATTTATTCACATTTCTGTAATTTAATCTCCTCAGATCAGACAGTCTTGATAGGAAATAGGAGTTTTACACCAACAAGGAGATTCAAAACAAAATGAGGGGGCTTAACACCAACAGCACCAGCTGGTTAATAAACTCCTGATTGGCTGAAGTGTTAGGTAAGGAGGCGGCCAGCAGTTGGTGACTCCTGCACTAGATGTTAGATTAACTTCCAACTCAAACAATCAATCAATTACATTCTCATTCAGGTAAATGCAATGAGAAATACTTTACGCAAGACTGTGTGTGTGTGTGTGTGTGTGTGTGTGTGTGTGTGTATACTTACCCACCAGTGTGGATCATCAGTAGCTGTTACCGTGATGATGTCATCTTTACAGAAGGACAGCTGTTCAGAACCGACCACCATACAGTCCACCAGTGCTCGAACCTTCCTGAGCCGCGGCCTCGAGGAGCACTGACACACACACACACACACACACACACACACACACACACACACCCACACCCAGCTCAACTTTCTGTTGAATTAAAATCACTTAAATTAAATTAAATTAATTATATCAAATGACTAAATAAACTAGACATATAAAAGGTGCCAGAACTTTTGCACGGGCCATGTTTTGTCTGTGAAATGCAGTGAATGAGCAGCAACTGTGTGTTAAAATGTGTAGAAGTGTTTCTAACGAAGATGTTTATGTATTTACAACAGCAAATCACATAATTGGACCAGGGATGGCACCGGCCTAATGTGTGATTCTGTTTAACAGGAGGGATGTGGGTCGTTACCATGGCGTTCTTGCGTGAGCGCGGTGGCGGCAGGATGAGGGGCATCGCGGGTTTGGGGCTAACGTTAGCATTAGCAGAGCTGCTGCTCAGAGTGCAGTAGAGTTCCTCCACACTGCCTGCAGAACCCGGAGAACCAGAACCTGGAGAACCAGACACACACTTCCCCTGTCCTCCACTACTGTTCACTCGCCGATACGACGTGGTCTTCTCTGAACTACACACACACACACAGCAAAAATTAGAATCTACACTGTGTGAAACAGCAGTGTGTGTGTACAGGTGAATGGAACCAGACGTCTGCCTCTAAAAGCTCCTCACAGAAAGTTCTTCATCAGATGGTTCTGGTTGCGCCACCTGACACCTGAGACGTTGTTCTACCAGAGTTCTGAGAAGATTTTGGTCCTAAAACTAAACCCATTCATGGTGGAGTGATACATGCAGGGCCTTATGAGGTAAAATAGTCCCCAAAGAAAAGAGATTTAGTTCAGATTCACTATTTTACATCATCAACATCCATATAAACACTCTGAGACACGTGGAGCTCCACTGGGGGGACAGAGAGTAAAACGACTGGATTAATGTTGGAGACGTCTGGTTCCATTCACCTCCACTATATTAGTGATGGAGATGTCTGGTTCCATTCACCTCCACTGGAGTCAAGTCAAGTCTCTACAATCATTGGCTTGTCACCTAACACTCTGTAGAATTCCCCCTTAAATGTCTTGAAATGCTGCAGAATTGTGTCACCTAGTGGCTAAAACATGAACTGCACACAACACCTACAGTCTATCTGAGAACCGCTGGTGTTACACATTATTTATCCAAACCAGAGGCTCAAACATCCAAAACTGTGTCTCCTAGAACCTTTTAAATCTACTAAAATTTAAATGAAAGTAAAAAGTAATTTTCATAGAAGTCGAGATTTTGGCCGAGATTTTCTACATTTACCTGTTACTCAATTTTTACTAAAATATATGAAATATTCTTTACTGACAAATTAATGTACAGTATTTTTACCATCTGAGATCCATTATTAAACAGAAAATTCAAAGTAATAAAAATAAAATAATTAAAAATGTCATTTTTATTATTCATCACTACTGTCCTACAAACAGCCCCCTAATATAATTCTAATGATAATGAAAATGTGGATTAAGTGCTGAAACAGTAACAAGTGCATTTAAAGTTAAAGGACAGTCTAAAATTTGACTCTGCACTGTTACAGATTCTCTCATCTTAGAAAGGAAACTGGATTTAATTCACACATTTTCATTTATAGCTGTTCAATCAACACCTTACCAGTTTAACCAGAATACAAACCTGCAGTTTATGAGATAAATGACTCAGTGGTGAGAAAACTACTGTGGTCTATTATAAAGGCTCTGTAATTGTCTTGAAAGAATATGACACACCATTTCACTGTGTACATTCACCACCTCACATAAGGCAATATACGTAAACTAAGCAGCAAAATCAGCCCGTTTTAAATCACAGATTTTGTGATGTCACAAAACTTGAGTAAATATTAAGCGTGTTAAACGTGTGGACTGTGATTGATTATACTGGGTTAGTAATTGAAAAGATCACTGGTTGCTCTCTACTGCCCCCACTGGATGATACAGCCACTACCCGCTACCTCAGCAGAGCAGGTTTCAGCTGCTACCATCAGGACTGCTAAACCTGCACATCCAGACTCTAAGACTGTTTCCTTCTAAGACTGCTTTTCCCATAGCTATAATAATCTTAAAGAGGACATATTATAGCCCTTTTTAAAAACAAGTTATAAAAGGTCTGTGGGCTACAAAACATGTTCATGAAATTCTTTACACAGAATCACTCTCTCATAAAGAGATGCACCAGCTTTATTCTCTACAGTTTCAGGCCCTTTCAAAACCAGCCGTTTCAGGGCTCTGTCACTTTTATGCAAATAAGCTGTTGCTGACCACGCCCCATCCATCCCATGCATAAGCTGTGCGAAAAAGGCAGAAAACAGAGGTGCTATCAGCCAGATCAACACATCACTTCATGAGTGACTCACCTCTGCCTGTAGCCACAGCGCTTGGCATAAAACCAGCGATTTGTAAAATCAGCAGACAAACATGGAGGATCTTTAACTAATCTAGTGGGTGGGGCTTGACAGGAAAGTAGCGGTCCTATGCAAATTTACACGTTATGACATCTCAAATGGCTCATTTGAGCACATGATTCCTGACACCAAAATTGTTCCACTTGGAAATCATTAGATGTGTTTTATCATGCTGCTAAATCATTATTTATACTTTCTTCCTGTGTGTGTGTGAATGTTACTGAATGTAACTGTTGCCCTATGAGAGCGGCCAGCCATACTCACGCGACGGGTCCGATGGAGCCGTGTGTGGGTGAGGTTTGCCCCTCCCACGACACCGTCTGTCTCTTCAGAGCGTGGGGGGCATGCAGCGAGCGAGACGGGCCCGAGGCCTCGGCCGCCGGCGAGGGGGGGCCGTTCCTCCAGGACCCCGCGGAGGAGCTGGAGCTGTGTCGTGAGGGGGGCTCCTGCACCGACACGCTTATCTGGGGGTCCGAGCGACCTGCGGACAGAGCGGAGAACCCGGAACCAACAGCTATCAATAATAACCATAATAATAATAACCATAATAATAATAATAATAACAACTACAACAATAATAGTAACAACAACAACAACAATAATAGTAACAACAACAACAACAATAATAGTAACAACACCAATAATAATGACAATAACAATAATAATAATAACAATTACAATAATAATAATAATTAAAGTATTAAAATCTGCAGTGTCTGGAATAAATAGGTAAGTGGGGAAAAGTGTTTGACTGGTTTATTCTGATTTATTATAAAATAACTGCTATGAAATTCTGTTTCATTATTTACATTCAGTTCACCTATACGAGACCAAGTCCAGTTTCTATAGTTTTGAGAAATCGGCAGGAGGAACATCGCTAGTGAATATTCCAGAACTGCAGTCGGATTTGGTTCATTATTCCCCGCTAAATATCTAGTGTTTAGATGGTGTTGACGTTAATATCTGATACCCATAAACCTCTCAAGGCCTCATATGGAAATATACACTACTCACAATAAGTTAGGGATATTGTTATTTACATATTACTAATAATGTAAATATATAAGAAATACCATTTTCATTAGTTTAATATTTATTACCCCAAAAATTTTGACAATAACAGGGACAGCCCCAAATAACCAAAATAGACAATGTCAGTAGCGGGTGTTTCCACCATTTGCCGCTATGACAGCTTGACAGCGGCGTCTCATGCCCCTCACTGGCCTCATGATGTTGTTCTGAGGCAATGTGTTCCACTCTTCTAGAAATGCTACACGCAGTTCTGCCAGGTCACGTGGGTGTGGGGTACGATCATCCAGTCTCTGCTTCAACTGGTCCCAGACGTGCTCTATGGGCTTCAGGTCAGGGGACATTGATGGCCAGACCGTATGAGGCACTCCAACTTCCTGAAGCCGAGCTGTGACCATTCTGCCACTGACACTAAAGGACTGTAAAGGATTTTAAAGGACAATGAAGGACTGTAAAGGATACTGAAAGACTGTAAAGGACTCTAAAGGACACTAAAGGACTGTAAAGGACACTAAAGGACACTAAATGACACAAAAGGACACTTAAGCTCAGGTCAGTTATTAAAAGTCGTGTTTCTCTGTTTGAGACCCAGAACATGGTTGTGTGCATTTTTCCCATCCGTTTTCATTCATCCTTAACCATAAATTTCTTGGTAAGAGTGACGTAACCCCCCGCCCCGACCCCTCCGCTAGAGGAAGAGTCAGAACAGGCGCCGGTTCGTTACCCCACTGTGAGCAGGGTGATTTTGTGTAATGTAATGGAGTATTTAATATTAAGTGAGTGTGTTTCTGACCTCTCTGAATGGACTTGAGCGGCAGTGGCGGAGGCATGGAGCCAGCAGAGGGGGCGCTGTTGGCTGGCGGGTTGCGGTACAGGAAGTCCACGTTCAGATAACCTCTATTAGTCACGCTGCTGCCGAAGCTCCAGGGGGAGCTCCCGCTGCCACCAGCAGTGGGCAGAGGAGAGCGCAGGTTTCTCGGGGGGCTGACCTGCACCAACAACACAGAGACAAATGACCAGTGAGAGGAAAACATGGCGTTTCTGATAAAACTCAATGCACTGAAAGTACCTGGATGAACACTGAAAACGGCCAGAAGACGCCGTGCGGAACTATGGATACTCTGCGCACTAAACGGACGCCATTTTGACAACATAGCAGAGGGGGCGGGGCTTTCAACAAGTTTTCGAGTTGAATTATGGTGGCCAACAGTGAAATGCAAGCCCAAGGGGAGGCAACTGGTTGCTATAAATGTGAGTAACGTTAATAAAGTTATTTTACTGATGTACACTGCGGTTTAACCGTCAGATATTTTGGCGGCTGGAGAATCACGAGCAAAACGTCAGTGTTCCATTTGGGACAGCACAGACCCACAGCAGTGTGCACTACAGAGGGAAGTGCTCAGTGTGCACTACACACTACATTCCAGTGCACTCACATAAGTGTGCGATTTCAGACACAGCCAAGGTGTTTCTGATGTGGCCACTGAGTGGAAAACAAAGTGTTTCCGATAACGTGACCGGTGGGTGTTAATGTGTGTAAATGATACGAACCCTCTCATCCAGATCGTCTTCGCTGTCATAGATGTCCTGAGGAGTTTCCCACATGTACTCGACATGGATCTGGGAGTTAAACTTCCCACTGTGAGCCAACTCCAGCTACACACACACACACACGCACACGCACACGCACACGCACACGCACACGCACACAATGAGCATCAGAAATAAAAGTCTATTATAATTTTATCTGAATAATTTCCTGTATTTTACTGTAAAGGTGGTGGAATCTGAATGAAATACAGTTTGTGTGTGACTTTAATAATTTTTTATCTGAATTTAAATGAAAGTTTCTCTTGTTTTACAGTCAGTTTTCTTTTAGTCATTTGTGACAGAGATGAGTAAATAAAAAGAAAAAGTAGTTTAAAAGCCAAAGCAAATAATTTTCTTTCATTTTAATTCTGATCCTTCAGGCCAGGTTTTACTCAGTCACTCCTTCTGGACACTAGAGGGCGAAATCGGTCTCTGATTTGTTCCAGTAAGTGTCGTCATCCTTTTAATGTCCAGGCAGTGTGTAGGGAGAATGTGTATGTGTGTGAGTGTGTGTGTGAGAGAGAGAGAGAGAGAGAGAGTGTGTGTGAGTGTGTATGTTTGTGAGAGATGAGGTCAAACCCACCAGTTCTACACACTGTGTGTGCTGCAGCCTCTTAGCAACATCCAGCGCAGTTTCCCCAGACAAATTAACTGAAGGAGAGACAGAAAGAGAGAGAGAGAGACAGAGACAGAGACAGAGAGAGAGAGACAGACAGACAGACAGAGAGAGAGAGAGACAGAGTGAGACAGAGAGAGAGAGAGAGAGACGGTGAGAGAGAGAGAGATAGAGAAAGAGAGAGAGACGGTGAGAGAGAGAGAGATAGAGAAAGAGAGAGATAGAGAGAGACAGATAGAGTGAGACAGAGAGAGAGAGAGACAGATAGAGAGAGAGAGAAAGAGAGAGAGAGAGACAGAGAGTGAGACAGAGAGAGATAGAGAGAGAGAGATAGAGAGACAGAGAGTGAGACAGAGAGAGAGACAGACAGAGAGAGAATTTTATACAAAGGAAATAATAGTGAACAGAACTGTCTTTCTCTCTATTTGATCCCTGATGAAGGTGAAGAGATCCCTGACTGTACACCAGCAGGTGGAGCTATAAGAGATGTGTTTCTGATAAAGTGGCTAGGCAGTGTAAAGTTTAGCGTGTGTGTGTGGTGTGTGAGTGTGTACGTGTGTGTGTATACCTGCGTGTACCTGTGTGTGTGTGTGTGTGTGTGTGTGTGTACCTGTGTGTGTGTATGTGTGTACCTGTGTATGTTTGTGTGTGTGTGTGTAAGTACTTGTGTATGTGTGTGTACCTGTAAGTGTGTGTGTGTTTGTGTGTGTGTGTACCTGTGTGTAAGGTGGCCTTCCCCTTCAGCAGCAGCTTCAGACACTCGGGTTTGTTGAAGGTTGAGCTGTAGTGCAGCGCCGTGTTTCCTTCCACAGTCTTCTGCTCCAAACAGCCGCTGTGAAGAACACACACCCCCACACACGCACACGCGCACACACACAGGTACAACACTGCATCACTTCAATGGTAATGGGTGGGGCCAAACTAACAGAGGCTGTGGGGGCGGGCTTAAATGGTTACAGGCTCAGTGCCAGGGTCTAAGCTAGAGTGGGCTTCACCTGCTACAGGTTAGATGGGAGGGGCTAAACTGCTGTAGGTTGAATGGGAGGGGCTAAATTGCTATAGACTGAAGGGGTGGGGCTAAACTGCAGTAGCCTGGGTGTGTATAAATATGTAATTCTACTTGATATTGCATAGCAGTGAGACTAAACACAACCTCTCTCTCTCTCACACACACGCACACACACAAACACACCCTCACCAGTTCTGTGTGAGGAAGTCGACCAGGGCCAGAGAGCTTTTCTCCTCCAAACGAACAGCCAAGTGGAGCGGAGTTTCCTTCAGATCCTAAAGTGGGAGAGTCAGAAGAAGAGAGGAAAAGAAATTGAAAGAAAAAAGTCACAAGGACAGAGAGAAAGAAAACAGAAATGGGGAGCATGAAAAGGGCAGAAAAAGGGGGACAAAGTTTGTCATCATTTCTCCTTTCTGTCTGTGCATCAGTGCATGAGAGAGAGAGAGTGTGTGTGTGTGTGTGTGTGTGTGTGTGTATGTGTGTGTGTGTGTGTATGTGTGTGTGCATGTGTTTGACATAATGTGAGCCCATTAGATTAGTCAGACTCAAAACCCTGTTTTACAATAATACACACAC
>JBBPDC010073471.1:0-10562 GCA_037974485.1 Hemigrammopetersius urotaenia
TGGTGTGGACTCTTACTCCTTCTTGGAGCGTTCTGAGATTAAACTGCGTGAGTAACCTACTCTCTCGTGTCCTATCATGTCCGAGTTCTTCCCTCACGCTACAAAGCCGGCCCAGACCAGTCCTTCCGTTCTCCAACGTGACAAAAATGTAAAAGGTTGTTTTGTTTACCAGGCTTGAGGTGGGTCTTCTTACTTGGTCTGTTTAACAAAGTTACTGAACAGGTAACGTTTACAATAATGTGTTATAGGCGTCTTCTGTAACAGTGCTTTTGCTACGCATCATTATAACTGAATAAGCTATATGCTGCCACTAACTGTGTTCAGCAGAAATGTTAAAAAGCAAATTTGAGACTGCACTGGTTCCAGTTGTGTTCAGTAGGACTTAAACCCCCTTGATAAGACCCAAATGACAGCTAGATTTTAAGGCGCTAGAAACATAGATTTGCAACAAGGAGAAGTGCAATTCAGTATTATTAGTACTATAGTAATTAGTAGGAAAACGTATGAAATGGTATAGTTGTATTGCATGCTACTATTCAAGGGTCAAAGCAGCATCCCTGCCAAAGGGCGTCTGCCAAATGTAGTAAATGTAATTTCACAAACATGACCTGAAAGTTCTTTTTCCTATGTGCTACTCAGAGACCATTTGCTCCTGTGGCTTTGTTTCCTGCTTTCTACTTGATTTGTTTCATTCTATGTCTACATGAGTTTGTATCCTTCCTTACTTCTTGTTTTATGGTGTACTCACCTCTTTGATTTGCAACTTACATTAAGTTTGCTTTGTAACTTACATTTGGTGTACTCACCTCTTTGCTTTGTAAACTACATTGAAAACCAGCATTAGTGTTGTGTACCTGTTTCTCCAGGCTTCCTCCACACGGAGGGCATGCTGTCAACTTGATGTTGTATTAAAGTGTTTTTCTCCAAAACCTTTTTTTGTATTTTTTGTTTTATTGTTATTCTTTTTTATAGCAGAATTTCAGCACTGCCTCACCTCTCAGGTAAATTAAGACTTTGACACAGTTCCAACTCTGATACGTGCATTGATATCCAGTGTATTGCGTATGTATACATAGATGGAATTAAACGAACCTGAGCTCCAATTGCGGAATCAACTATGTGGTAAATCCAGAATGAGTCTGGAGACTGTTTTCATGTGCAGGACTCCACCACATTACTGCTAACATAGCTAACCAGGTAGCCTGTAAAGCTTAATAAACCTCACAAACATTTTTACATTATTACTTCTCCTACTCTGAAAGAAATGAAAAGACCACCACACGTGTGGATTATTAAGATTTGTAATGTTTTACTCATGTTAATTCAGTATTATTCCAGCCGGCAGCTAACAGGTAAGTAGTGCTCTAATGCTGGTTTTGTGTGTGACTATAGGCATAAACAGCCTTTCAGACACTAAAACACAGGCCAGTTATGAAATAGAATATGTGTGTCACTGCTGTTCTGGTTTATAAAAAATAATAAGCCTATGAACGCTGTTGGTTAGTCAACAAGCTCTGAACCAGCTCAGTTAGCTGAGTTAAGGAGACTGATTGGTCATTGGTTTTAGACTGAATGCACTATAGACCACATATACTTATGAGTGCAGACGTAGTGCAAAATATGTCTTGATACATACTAGCAATGTGCTTGAATTTAATGTTTGATTGACTAAAACTCCAGCTTATAATGAAAACTGCAACGGCAGGCAGGCACCCATGATGTCAGGATCTTTATTTAAGCGTGAAACGTGGACAGAAAACAAAAACCTGGCTCAAGGGCCGCTGCAAACATGAACGTGACATAAGGTAGAAATGAGGCGATGGACAGATAGTGTGGACCACACAAACAGAACTTAAATACAACAGTAATCAGTGAAGAAAACCCAAATCAGGTGAAAAACGTGACACGTGAACACAAACAGACATGGCAGTCAAAATAAAAGTCCCAAAACCCAATAACAAAACAGAACAAAAACAGTGACCCCTAACGGCCACTGGCCGAGCCATGACAGTACCCCCCCCTCAACGCCGCAACACCGGAGCGGCAAGGCCCAAAAACAGGCCCCAAAGAAACCCCACCCCAAAACAAAACCAGGCGAGGCGGACAACGCCCCCGTTCCCCACCCGCGTCGTTCCCCCACTGTCCTGGGCCGGGCTGGCTCTCCTCCAGCTCTCGCCAGGCATACCGACGCCGGTAGGCCGGAGGCCCTCTTTGCGGGTCTCGTCCCGGCTCTCTCCGAGCCCTGCTTTGCTGTCTGGGCCGAGTCCACTAGGAACCCAGCTAACCAGGCTAATCCTGGAGCTACGCTATCCATAGGGGCTACTGGACTGGTGGGATTTACACTGGGACTGGGTAGGGGAATCAGGGGTTCCCTCAGCACGCCCTGACCTGCTTCTAAGGGGCCTAGGGGGTCAAACTGAGCCCTCACCTCTGTTGGCTCTCCTGGTCTGCTAGCCACTGTGCTAACAGGCCCTAGCCTGCTTACTGGGGAATTCAGCCTGGGTGCTGGTGTGGGTGGCTGCTCTGGGAAGGGCAGAGGGGTCTGTGATGGTTCGGGAGGAAGGAGACGGAGACGGGGTGCAGGTACAGGACGCGGCCTGCGCTCTGGCGGCGCGGGGAAAACCGCCCTCACTGGCAGTGATTAGAAAGACGCCCTCTCTGGCGACACTGTGACGGCCGCCCTCTCTGGCGGCGCAGGGAAAGCCGCCCTCGTTGGCGCCTCGGGAGAAGCCACTCTCGCTGGTGGTTTGGGAGAAACCACCCTCACTGGCAACTTTAAGCTGAGGCCTGGTGCTGGAATTCTAACGTGACATATGAGGCCTGGTGCTGCAAACATGAACGTGACATATGGTAGAAATGAGGCGATGGACAGATAGTGTGGACCACACAAACAGAACTTAAATACAACAGTAATCAGTGAAGAAAACCCAAATCAGGTGAAAAACGTGACACGTGAACACAAACAGACATGGCAGTCAAAATAAAAGTCCCAAAACCCAATAACAAAACAGAACAAAAACAGTGACCCCTAACGGCCACTGGCCGAGCCATGACACAAACACAACGTAGTACTGACACAAAATGATGCACTGTTTCCAAATATTTGTTTACGTTTATCACAGTACACCAAAATTAACAGGAAAATGTGAGCAAAAACACTAACATAGTCTATAATTACTTTAGGTACCTTGATAACAAATAAAAAAAACAAACACTCTAAATCCTCTAAATCCATTATAGAGCTCCTGCTGTTTTTCATAATACTCTCAACTTGCCCCAGGAGATGAATTTCCTGCTTTGTTTTATAACCAGTTATTCATTTCAATCCAACTGAGGAAAACTCACTACATTCTCAATACAATATGATACAATATTAACAACTGCTGCAAATGATAGCAGTCAACTTAAATAATTGCAATCAACCAATGTAATAATAGTGAGAGGCCTACAGAGCCTAAATGTTTTTGTTATAGAGCAAATCTGATATCTGCTCTTTTCTACACTGTTTGGTAGAATGCAGAAAGGGAGCAGGACAATTACTGAAAGCTAAGAGTAAAAACAGAAGAGAAAGCGAAGCCGCAGCACACTGCTCATTAGCACTTTCTCTTCTGCCACAGGTTCTCTACAATAAACAGGCTGGATAATCAAAGGGTGTAGTGGCAGGCTGTAGTAATTGCCAAAACCACAGAGGAAAATACAAAGAGGGAACAGAAGCATGGACAAACCATGGGCAAACAGGCCGAGGGGCAGTCAATGAAGTGTTTGTTAATGTAACTGCTGCAATGGTGAACTCACAGTCTGCCGCTTGCAAGCACAAGGTGTTAACAGCGAACCGCGAGCGAAATATAATCATACGGACAACAGCTGCCGTCTCTTGACAAAACTGTCATTGACACTCGATGAATTCGATTACAGATGTGATGTTTTTAAACCAAACAAACAGAAGATGCTTGTCGTTGACAGGTTGTATTGTGGTACATACTTTCAGGACACAACAGTTGGCAGATTAACTACTGCATATTGAGATTGCAATGCCCTTCTACCTATTAAACGACCCATATTACTTTTTAGTTTAGCACTGAAGCAGTAAGGCTATTGTTGCCAACAAACTCTTGAAGTCAATACTCACCCAGATCACCCACATAGAAATACATCCTCAAAACTTAAACAGCAACCAGCTCTTTGTTAAGACTTGTCGATGTACCTGCCTTCCACTATTTTATGCATACCAGCCTTGGTGCTGTTTGAATTGTTGTCTGTGGCAGTAATGTTTTGTTCATTTTGATAAATCACAGTAGGTCATATTGTGTCCTAAACCACATCCACAGCTTTGCCACCTTAATGAAGCACTGTAGTGGAGTCTCACAGTGTTAAAAGAGGGTTTTATTTTTACAGAATTTGGAGGGTTACTGACTTCTAGTGTTTGTTAATTGCTTTAACTTTGGCACTTGAGAGGGAAAGATAACAGCACCACACCACACCACATACTTCATCCTTAAACGAGGTAAATAAGACCAATTCAAACAAGAGATCTTTCAGCATCTAAGAGTATGTTTAGGAGGTGCAGTCTGATTTGATAAGCCAAATGATATATTTAGACTAATTTATATCGCCTGGGTTCCACGTTTGCTGTATGAATGTTTTTGAACTACACACTGCTGCATATGTGAGGCTCAACCACTGTATACTAAACTGCTCGCTAAACAGAACCAGCCTTGTTAGCAGCAGCTCCTGCAGACTGCCCAACCTCTGCAAAACAGAGACATCGTGTGTCCTTTACTTCAATTTTACTTTTCTCCCCAATTTTCTCATCCCACAGCACAGAACTCTCAGTGTTAGTGAGTCCAGTTTGCTGTGACACCTTAAGAAGACATAGCCTGTGGCGCAGAGGTGTCTGCAGAGGGTCACTTTGCTGAGATGAATGCAGTCTCCATTTTTCTTTAATGATGATACAGCAGGGACAGCTGGTTCTGGAACAACGCTCCAAAAAAAAAAAAACACATACAGAAGTGCCAACAGCCATTTGTCGGCTGCTCGAGTCTTCTTATCATGCCCCGGCGCATGAGTCACAACTCTGGACTCTGTCAATTACAACATCTGAAGCATGGCCCGCTGAGCTGCAGCCGTGTTTACTGAGATGGCAGTGTTTGAGGCATGACTTCTGCAGATCTTCCTCCAGCTCTGCTCCAGAGGAGGAGAATATGGAGGATGGACAGGGCTTAAAATACCTCCTCTGATCTGCCCACAGTGATGAGTATGTCTTAAAGTGATGATTCGGTAAAAAAAGTCAAACTTGGCGTCTGAAGTTGGTTCTGATGTTTTGTGCTGGAGCTACAAAGCTAATGTAATTTACAATAAAAGATTATATCACAATCAGGCCTCAAACCGGGTTTAAGTGTTGCCTCTTCTAGCACTCATTGGGCAAAAGGCCAAGGCAAGGTAAGTCGCAATTCACTGGAGGGCAAGCACACATGGGAGAAACACGTTAACACCTGGGGGCACTGTAGCATCACCAATGCAAGTCGTTGAACTGTAGGAGGGTCCTTTCTGTATGGACCCTTACAGACCCCAGACAGGGATCAAACTCAGAACCTGTCAGGCAACAGCACAACTGCTGCATCGTCATGCCACTTGAACCAGGAGGTTTCTCAAAGTCAAAGTTAAAGTGAACTTTATTGTCATCTCAACCATACACAAGTATACACAGAGATGAAATGGTGAAGCTCAGGTTCCATAGGGCACATATAGTGCAACAGACATAAGACATGGTCACGAACCAAACAGTGCAAATGAAGAAGTACAGAATATGATGAGTGAGATTTTCTTTGTCCTGAGTGTGTAGACAGCTTGATTAGCATGATGATTAGGTGATGGGGATTTCTGGATAGGTGAGGAGAAGAACAGATGATGAGAAGATGAGAGGAGGGACATGGGATGTTTGGCCTTGATGGGATGTCGGGCACTCTGTAGAGTATCAGTTTTAAATAAGATAACAAATCAGAAACACACCCACAAGTAACCTAGTGGGTAAAAAACCTGCCTGTGAACACGATCACAAAGTTGCAGGTTCAAACGCCCACTTTCTACCACTGCATTCTTGAGCAAGACACTTAACCCCAGCTGCTTCATGTGGACTGTCCCTGTAACTCATGATTGTCAGTCGCTCTGTATAAGGGATTAATACTTATAAACTGTTTAGTGTCTTGCAAAAACTCTCAAGCAGTTTGTTAAAGTTTTCTCCTCTGACTGGTATCATCTGCCAACTAAAGAGAATATTAAGTGTGCATGATTTATCAGCAATGATAAATCATGAAATGATTCGTTAAATGTCAGAGGAAAGCCAGGTTCAGGAATCTCATGATATCTGGAACAACAACTGAACCCTGGAGTTGACAACTAATATCAGTGAAGCTGCTTAACTACAACTACTGGGCTGTTAAATTTGACCATATATAATTTTATATATTGCAATATATATTGTAATGCCAACAGTGTAATTCTTATCTGCTAAATCAGTCATTCGGCCAAGCTCCAGTGTACACATGTCACATTAATTCAAGTGAAATCAGGTGACCATCTATGCTTGTTCATTGCACAATGTGTACTTCATGTCTTTTGTACTGTGTGGTACTGTGTGGCAATTTTTCTCCTGCGGGAATGCACCACAACACAGCACACAGTGTGAAATTCTTTCTCTGCATTTAACCCATTCACCTGAGTGAAGCAGTGACATAACAGTGGAGCAGTGCATGGGGACCGTATCTTGCTCAATGGGTACTGAGTGGTGCCACTAGAAGTCCTGTCAGTTATGCCTGCCAGTGTATATCTCTGACAACAATATAGACGTCCCTGTAACGAGTGCTTACATGATTGTAAAACGCAATGCTTCTACATGTGTGTACAGGCCCCCAATCCAACCTGTTGTGAGGAGCCCCTGCTTCACTGGATCGACACATTTCCTAACCTGAAACAGCCTCTGTCAGTGGAACAGTACAAGCCCTACATGCATGTGCCTATGAATCCTGTTTTAGTGAGAGAACACCAGAGATTAAATATGCATGACTGCTCTGTGTTTCTCTGTAATGGAGAGGACATCTACATCTGAATAGAGAGAGATAGGAAGAAAGGGAGAGAGAGACTACTTAGCTGCCACATGGCCATGCAGACACGGCTGTGTAGCTCACTATCTCTTAATAAGCTTTTAAACGTCTGTGTGAAAAATTCCCATCATAACTCTTCATTGAGAAAGTCTGGTTTAAAAAGGCTTTCATAAAAACACTTGCATAGTGTGAGAATGCAGTGGTCGAGTGAGCCTGGGGCCAGAATTACATCGTATCCGCACTAAATAGCAGAAATAGAACAAGCACCACAACTACAGCACAAATCTGCTTCAGGATTTGTTTGCTGATCAGTTATGAGTTGCTGGAATCCACCTAAAGAGGGACATTTCAGGCATTTCAAAAAGACACATAACCATTAAACGATTATACAGTGATAGTATAAAGAAGCGAGTCCTGGACCTGGAATACCACTGCTTTCTATAAAGTCTAACATGCCCAGTTTACCTCAGGAATGGCATGGACTGTTATTGGCTCATTGGTTGCTTCAGATATTATTATTGCAAGCACATGAAACTAAATTGTGCAGGACAGTGAAAATTCTCAAAATACATAAAGTCACAGTCTTTGTTTGTTTCTGACAACTTATGAGTTGGAACTGACAAGACAGAACCAGCAGTTCCACATTTAAAAATACAATCAAAAACCACAAATTTACAAATGATTTTGATTACAGGTTTCACACCCCAAGCTGCACCAAATTCAATAATTGGGACTAAAGGTTCTCTGTAATTTACAGTTCTTCAGTGTTCCTTAACTGTAGACAAACACTGAAGCACTTTTTCCATACACTACTCACAAAAAGTTAGGGATATTTGGCTTTCAGGTGAATTTTATGGAAAAGTTCACCCTATAGTGATATTATATCATAAAGGAAGGTCATTCAAGTAGAAGCATGTAATTGTGATTTCCTCGTCTCAAACAATGTATTGAAACAAAAGCCAACAACAGTGGTGTGTATACCACAACAAATACTGTCAGTGTCTCAATAATGTGTCATGAGCCCTTGAGCGTCAATTACAGCTTGACGACGACGTCTCATGCTGTTCACAAGTCGACTTATTGGCTGCTGAGGCATGGCATCCCACTCTTCTTGAAGGGTGGCCCTCAGGTCATTGAGATTCTGGGGTACAGATTTTTGAGCCTCTACACGGCGACTCAGCTCATTCCATATGTTTTCTATGAGATTCAGGTCTGGAGAAAATGCAGGCCACTCCATTTGATGTACCCCAGTATCCAGCAGCCGTTCCCTAATTATGTGCCCTTGATCAGCTGGAGCATTGTCATCCATGAAGATGAAATTAAGTCTGTGTTGTTCATGCAGGGGCACAATGGCTGGATTAATAATGTTATTCAGATAGCATGGGCTTGTCATTGTACCATTCAGAAAGTGTAGGGCAGTTCTGTATTGACTAGACACACCTGCCCACACTGTAACACCACCACCACCAAAGGCTCGTCTGGTGACAACAGTGCTGATGCATAGTGCCATCCTTGACGTCTCCGACATCGTTGGTGGCCCTCATTACTGCTCAATGTGAACTACTTTCATCAGAGAACAGCGCTGAGGCCCACTGGTCCCTCATCCAGCGTACATGTTTCCTGGCCCATGCAAGACAATGGTGGTGTGGTCAGGTACTCTTTAAGGTCATCTAGCAAGCAGACCCCACTGATGTAAACAGTTTCAAAGTCAATGTGACACTTGGGTGCCTCTCACCTGCCTTAAATGTGCCTGGAGTTGAGTGGCATTCATTATCTGGTTCTGCAGGGCATTGACACTCTGAGACACTCTAAGCTCAGTGGCCACTTTCGTCTGAGAACATCCTGTTTGAAGCCTAGCAATGGCGAGGTACTGTCAATCAATTCTTGGTCTCATGATGTCAGCATGATGAGGACTGTTTAAATACTAATTCTGATGGAACCAGGAAATGTATTGGTTGATTCATGGATCAAACACCTGTTGCTCATTATCAGAGACCAGCAGGTTGTGTAAAAAATACTGAAACACTGAGCAGTTGGACATGTGCATTCAAACGTTTAGGGAAGGTCACATTAAGTTCACCTGTGAAGTTTATAGTGCATTTTAGGTTCATCCTGATATTTCACCCGAAATCCGAATATCCCTGAGTTTTTGTAAGTGGTGTATATACCACTGAAAGTGCCTACATCAGAACTGGACCATGTATGATGAATCACATTTTATTATACATCATTTGGACTGGATATATGTACAGCAATGTTCTGCTGGGACACTTTGGGTTCTGTCATTCAAAACCCACTTACTTAAGCACTGCTGCAGACAATGGGCACCCCTTCGTGGCAAGGGTACTCCGTATTGACAGTGGCCACTTTCAGTAGAATAGTACACCCTGTCACAGTGCAAAAGTTATTCGATAACAGTTGGAGGAACAGGCCAAAGAGCTCAAGGTGTTGACTTGTTCTTCAAATTCCTTAGAACTGAGTCTGATCCGATCTGCGCTAGAAAAACTTCTTTTACTGATCGTAGCTCAACATTTGTTGCATAGTTCATCAAAAACAATCAACATTTGACCACCACTGACCAGATAGCAGTTGCATGCTTAAAGCGAAGCTGTGATCCAAGTAGGGCATTTCTAGGCTGATACTTTGATATAATACAGCTGGGAAATTCAGTGCACATTCTGATGACCTTCAACAAGAATATTTTCAGCCTTCTGTAATCCACTGCAGATGTGTCTGACCTGAAGAAAATTAAAGAGCCTACTATAGATACTAGTTCATTGAGTACAATGTATAATAAAATGAACAGTATGTAATTTCTCTAGATAAAAAAAAAAATCAAAAGTAATTTTTGACGAGATTAACAGTTTTTTGTTTTTCTTAGGATAACATATCAATATAACCAAATTAATATTTTGCTGGCCAAATTACATTATTCATATTAACAATTAGCTTGTAATTACTATTTTATCCATCAGAACTGAACTCTGAAGGCACGACAGTGCAGCCTGTATTAGCCTGTATTTGTTAATTCAGTATATCCTTATATCAAATATGCATAAATAAGCATTAGATATGCTTTTTTAAATGTTTTGTAAAACTGGAACATACAAAGTAAAAGCAGCTTGTTGTAAAAAAAATCCCAGATAGCAAAAAATCATAATTGTCAATGGTATTTTTTGACAAAGACTACTAAAACTGTTTCCACATTATTATACAATGTGCTGCATGCTCATGATGCTTATAAATATTTATGTTGGTACAGTACAGGTCCAGGTAGCATGTTTCATGTTGTCCAGCCCTAACTGCTATTTGTCTTGTGTAATAATGATACATGTGTTACGGTCGCCTCGCCTCCCCCTCGTAGACACCGTCCCCCATCCCCAGAATATTAGTTCATATTCATTTCGTTTCATTCTGTCTCTGTGCCCTGTCCTCCCTTATCCCGATTCTCCCGTTCCTCCC
>JBBPDC010073482.1:0-10562 GCA_037974485.1 Hemigrammopetersius urotaenia
AAACGTGCGTGAACCGGACAAGTCACTGAAATATCAAGGTGAAATTCATCATAGCTTGCGTAGTATAGACCCAGCTCTCTCTGTCCGCTGAGGTACCCTGAGCAAGGTACCGTCCCCACGCACTGCTCCCCGGGCGCTGTGTTCGTAGCTGTCCCCTGCTTCACTTGGAGAATGGGTTAAATGCAGAGAATGAATTTCGTGCTGTTCACACTTAACGGTGATATTTTTTTATCGCGGGATAAGAATCTCGCGCCGTTAACGCCGTTAACGACCCAGCACTAATATATATATATATATATATATATACATTTTTTGTGCACAATTTGATATTATACTGTTGTGTTGTGTATCTTTAATTCTATTGGTAATGCATTTTTTCTCTAATTCTGTCCACTTTGTCCATCAAAGGGTTATCTTATCTTATCTTAACTTATTTTATCTTAAATATTTTCTGTACTGTACGAAACAATTCAAAACAGGTGCGACATCCACTGCCAGTCATCTTACAGTGGACGTTTGTCTGTGTTTGTCAGGGCATGCTGGCGATGCTGGCTTTTGTGTGTGTCTCATTTCGGAAGCGTGTAATCTGTAAAGTGGAGGAGTCACAACCTCAGGTCAGGCTGTGGAGCCGGAGGCATATAGTGCATGTTAAAGGCTGAGGGTTAGGGGGTTAGGGGGTATGTCTGGGGGGTGAATGGTCCTCCATTTTTCCTTGAAGTGGGGTCAATTTCAGTGGCCAGATGTGGGGCCTGTGAGGGGATTTATGCCTCTAGAGCTTGTAGAGCTTGAATTATTAGTCCGAATGCAACAGTACCCGTCCGATTTGGTTGGGTTTGGACATAATCCATCAAAGATCTGTCTGCCTTTGAGTTTCACTTGGAATGAATTTTATTTCCCTTTCATTTAGTTATTCGCTCTACATTCTTTCTTTCTATGAGTTTTTAATATGGTACATTGTACAGTTACTGGCATTAACATCCATGGTGTTACACAATTATTTCATTAAATTATTTTGAATTATTTTAAAATACTTTTTAGACTGCGATTGGTTTCTGCATATTTTGGCTCCAAGCACTCAACTGGCAGTTGGACAGTGGTCTATTATTTTTATTTCGGACAATTTTATGATGAGCCAAGAGCTCCAAGGAAGTGTGTTTTGGAATGCCGTTGCTAAATCTGAACCAAAATGTTGGCACATCATTATGCTTACCATTATTGTGCTGAAAGCCTGTGGCCTCTTACCTTTGATGTAGCACTTTGATTCGTGCTTTTCTGAGTTTAAAATGCCAGCTCAACTCATTAAAGACAAAATTAGCTGATATTTATAGGGTAACTTTGGTGAGTAGGACTTGAAAGGTGCTGTTATGTGTTTAGTCTACACACTGTGAGCTTTGGATCATAAACTGCTTGATTAAAAATTGCAATAAAAAAATCAGCCACCAGCCATATTGAATGTAAAAAATCATGATCAGTGCAGCTCTACTGAATACTGAAGCTCTTCACATATTGACATATATCACATTTTGTTTTATCTTAAGATATTTATCAGATATTATTGTTATTATAGCAGCTTTTGACCTTTGATGTAGTTGATGCATTTTTACAGCACCATCACTACATTAAGAGAGAGCCAGGCTCCAACTGGCGGTGGGTTGGTTCAGAATTCTGTTGGGCTCTGGTCAAATTCTGGGGGGGGATGTGGGTGGGTTCAGGTTGAACTTGGACTGAATGTTCCAGGGTTATATTTGGGCTGCAGATCAAAATTTCCTCATGTTTGTTTAGTCACAATCTGAGTCGCTTTTCCTAACCAGGGTTCAGGGGTTGTTGAAATCTTTCCCAGCACTCATAGACCAAAGAAACGCTCTGGACAGTCACCAGTCTTTAGATTTCAGGCCTGATATAAGGTCTGATTCATAACCCAAGCACCAGAGTAGACCTTACATCTATATAGCACTTGTGTAAGTGGAGCTCCTTTGAGTGTGTTTGATCATGGTGAAGGGACCGGCTCTGGCCTGGGTCTGTCACACTGGAGTTTTTTATGTCTCAGCTGAACCCACAGGTGGTAACAACACTAGTGCTCATGAACATTTATGAGGAGCAGATTTTGTAAGAATAAGATCTGAGGGTGTGTGCGGGTGTGTGTGGCTGCCTTTGCACCTGTGTCCTCTCTTCAGCAGTTGTTGCCAGTTGTTACCACTGTGTGTGTGGTCAGGCCTTTGGATGCAAGTCAGGCAGGGGGTGCCAGATGCCTTTCTCTGTTTGAGTCAAAAAAACACTTTCACACTTTGAACCTCGGCGGCCGTGTCGCGTCTACCTGTCTGGGAGCAGGCTTTTTTCACATTTAGCAGCTGCATGGAACTGAAGGGAGCCCGGAGCTGCAGGAGGTGTAACTGGCCTCAGCTGGAGTGTGTATGCTTTATTAGGAGGTATGACTGTATGTGAGTGCTGGTGGCTGTATCCGTCATCTGAGACATTTGAGTCTACTGTTGCTCTCTACAGAAAGATCCATAGACTCTTAGGCATCTTTGGGTTTGTGTTAAAAAAAAAGGGTCTTTTTCTCAGTTTTGCTTGCTTTGTTTACATTTTCATCCAATACAAACAATCACATGTATTAAAATACATGCATTAAAGGGCCTATGCTTTTATGTAGCAACCTAAAACGGTCATAAACAAAGACAAAGGGAATTTGTTTGTCGTCTCAACCATATTCGACAATACAGAGAGACGAAATGGCGAAGCTCAGGTTTCGTGCACGTATAGTGCAACAGACATAAAACGTTGTGAAACAAACAAAGCAGTGCAAAGAAGAAGTATGAAATAAAGTAGGAGTGAGATTTTACCCGTCCAGAGTGTGTGGACAGCTCACTGTCCATTGTGCATACATATAAACATGTACAACAGTTAAAAAATGTACAAAAAGTCTGACCAGTATAACCAATGTGAACAGTATAACAGTATAAAACAGTATGAACTAATTAAAAATAGCTGCTTCAGTATACATTCTTAAAGGTATGACCGTTCCTAAAGAATTGTACAGACCGTACAGACAATATAACCAATATAAACTGTATAATAATAATAATACATTTTATTTAAAGGCGCCTTTCTGGCACACAAGGACACCGTGCAATAAAACAAGTGCAACAAACAGTAAAAAAATAAAAATAAAATAATAATAATAACATTAATACTTACAGACAAGGAAAAAGAATAAGAACCCGAGAGAGAAAGCACGCTTGAACAGATGGGTTTTGAGTGTGGATTTAAAGTGTAATAGTGTTGATTTGATGTTTCTGAGGTCGGGGAGCAGAGCGGCTAAAAGCTCTCCACAGTGGTAAGATGGGCAGAAGGGACAGTTAAGTGGATGGAGGAGGAGGATCTGAGGGTATGAGAGGGAGTAGCAATATGAAGGAGGTCAGAGAGATATGGAGGGGCGAGGCCGTGAAAAGAATCATTTTAAATTCAACCCGAAATTTAACTGGGAGCCAGTGGAGCTGCTGCAAAACGGGAGTTATATGATGGACAGAAGGAATTCTGGTAACGATGCGGGCAGCTGAATTCTGGACCAGTTGAAGCTTGTGGAGAGTTTTTTGAGGAAGAAAAGCAGTTCCTCAGTTCAGGCTGGTTTTCTCAGCTCAGGCTGGTTTTCTCAGTTCAGCCCAGTTTCCTCAGTGCAGGCCGGTTTCCTCAGTGCAGGCCGGTTTCCTCAGTGCAGGCCGGTTTCCTCAGTGCAGGCCGGTTTCCTCAGCGCAGGCCGGTTTCCTCAGTGCAGGCCGGTTTCCTCAGCGCAGGCCGGTTTCCTCAGTGCAGGCCGGTTTTCTCAGTTCAGCCCGGTTTCCTCAGCGCAGGCCGGTTTCCTCAGCGCAGGCCGGTTTTCTCAGTTCAGCCCAGTTTTCTCAGCTCAGGCTGGTTTTCTCAGTTCAGCCCAGTTTCCTCAGCGCAGGCCGGTTTTCTCAGTTCAGCCCAGTTTCCTCAGCGCAGGCCGGTTTTCTCAGCGCAGGCCGGTTTTCTCAGCGCAGGCCGGTTTTCTCAGCGCAGGCCGGTTTCCTCAGCGCAGGCCGGTTTTCTCAGCGCAGGCCGGTTTTCTCAGCGCAGGCCGGTTTTCTCAGTGCAGGCCGGTTTCCTCAGTGCAGGCCGGTTTTCTCAGCGCAGGCCGGTTTCCTCAGCGCAGGCTGGTGTCGGGGAAATTTACATTTATTCTTCGCAATCATACACTTGTTCTCACATTAAATATCCTCTATCAGATATCTATTTTTCTTTCACCTAAAGCTGCCTCAAGTGTGTGTGAATTGTAAGTGTATTGGCCAAATGTTTCTTTCCACTTCCTCCATTCTTGCTTCTTGTAGATGTTTCTTCCTCCAGCTGAGGGAGTTTTCCCTCGCCTCCGTCATTCACTAGGGGCTCGGACCTGGACTTTGTAAAGCTGCTTTGTGTCAACTTGGTTGTAAAAGCACAGGTTATGGGTGGATTTCCTATTTTAACTGTGGGAATAATTGGCGGAGTGATCATGTTTTGGGCTTCTGTTGTGGGTTTTGTCTCTGTAGTACAATTTAGTCTCTACAGAAGCGTTTGTAACACAGAGCCATACTTTTGTGCATCATTACAGTACTGAGAGATATTGCTTCAGTTCAAAGGTTTCAGAAGTTGAGGGTGAACGAAGTACACATTTATTTTGTTTCTTTTCTTTTTCAAAAAAAATTACAAACAGGGGGGAACTGTCTGGAAATTTACATTTATTCCTTTAAACCAGCTCAGGCCGGTTTTTCCAGCTCAGGCCGGTTTTCCCAGCTCAGGCCGGTTTCTTCAGCTCAGGCCGGTTTCCTCAGTTCAGGCCGGTTTCCTCAGTTCAGGCCGGTTTCCTCAGTTCAGGCCGGTTTTCTCAGTTCAGGCCAGTTTCCTCAGTTCAGGCCGGTTTTCTCAGTTCAGGCCGGTTTCCTCAGTTCAGGCCGGTTTTCTCAGCTCAGGCCGGTTTTCTCAGCTCAGGCTCGGTAAAGGGCCTGTATGGACCGGGACGTGGATCACTAACTGGTTCAACACTAAGTAGTGAAACAGTGAAGAAAACATGATTCTCCACTAAATGGGATCTGTTAGATAAGTGTGAAACAATTAGTGTGTTCTCTGCCTGTTAACTGTAACTGGAGCTCATTATGATGTTCAGTCTGGTTTCAGCACAGATGTTGGCAAAAGTTCAGTAGTGTGTAACCATGGCTTCAGCTCGAGCGCTGCCTGAATTTTTCCATCCTAAGTCTTTCTTCTCCCTCATTTACCGTCTACACAACCATAATAGTGATAAATAGTCCATGAGTAGATTTTTTTTTGGACCAAGGATGCAGATGCAGAAGTATCTTATGATGTAAAGAGTTATTACATCATAAGATACTTTTATTTAGTAAGCTGTAAAAATAAACTCTGTCTTCTATTCTGTACGTCATGCTGCGTCTCTGGGAGCCACTGGGGGCTGCATGAATGACTGAACTCCACGAGCCAACACCCCGTTACCAGCTGCTGCCAATTAAGCTCCTTTGCCCTCTTTGCTTCAGCCAGTGCAGAAGGAATAAGAGGCCTTCTCTCTTGCTTTCTGCCCTGAAAATCTCTTAGCCAAGCAGGATTTGGGGTAAAACGTTCAGAGGGAAAGGTCTGGCGCTTGCGTCACTCTTCTTTTATGGCAGCTTTGAGTGTCTTGGGCATGAAAAGGCCTTTTATTCACATTCCAGGGTGCTTTCTATGCAAAACCCTATTTAAAATACACTTTTAGGCAATTTTTTTCCACTTTTATCCCCAAGTCAGCCATAACCGAAACAGTCATAGGCCTCTCCCATATTGTATTGTACACCATTAGTGCTTTCATAGTGAGTGCGCCGTCAGGAAGAACATCAGATGCGATTGATTTGGCGCAGAGAAAGGCTGTGTAATGCGTGAGCTTGTGTGCATTCTGAGCCGCTCACGCAGGTACACACTGTAGAAATGCTCAGTATTACCTTGTCGATATGTGTCTCCTTGCTGGAGGTAGGAGCAGGTCTGATGGCAACAAACGAAGTGAGTCAGTCCTGAGCTAACGTCGCTAATGCACAGGAAATGCTTTTGTTGGGAAAAGCTAATCGAATTTCTGTAATGGGGAAGCATCCTTCATGCTCAATTTGACCTCATTCAGCACCAGCGAAGTACACAGAGGGGTGGAGTGACAAATATTCACTCTACAGAGAGAAATATCTACAAAAATGACTTGAGAGGATTGCATTTAGGTATACAAGACATTAAGAAGATACTGGTGTTTTACTAATTAAATTGTCGCAATTTGGAGTGCCATCCATTGAAATACCCACAGAAACACACACTGGGAACTGAGATTGGTCAGGATGCCTACAGCACACAATAGAAAAACAACTGGTTACAACTTGGGAGCGCTCTTTTGCATATGATAGTGTTAGAGTTTCAGTACCGGAAAGGCCTTTTTCATGGTAGAGACGAACAAAACTAGTCTCAGTCCTGCTCATGTAGTCCAGAAAACGTGACATTATATGGGCAGATGCACTACAAGTGATTAACCACCGTCATTTCGCTCAGGATAAGTTCCTTCACTTTGTGTTCTCGTAACATAAAGAAGCCCATGCAGTCAATTAGAAACTTCTGTTCCGCTTCAGAGGCCGTCAGAACCAAAAACATTTCAGTAATGTTCTGTTTGGCTGAGAAAATCTATATTCTCACTGTAGGAAACTGCACTTAGACAGAATGCCATGCTGTATTTGAGTGAAGTGAATGCATTAGCGCAGTGGGGGTCTGTTCTCATGCTCTAGACTGGCTATAGGGTACTTTTAGGGGAAAAGGCAGCAAATTTCCAGCTGCCGGAGGCGAACACTGGGTCACTATTCTGGATGTAAATCGAGCCTTTATTCTTCCAGAGGAGTGACACATTGGAATGCTGCACATTGATGCAGACATGGGTGGGCTCTAGAGATTCCACTCATAGCACCCCCCCCCCTCCAACCGCCACTTATCGCTTTTTACAGTGTTCCCACCATATCAGGCATTCGCTTTGGGTTTGTTGTCTGATCTGCTGCTAAAACAATGCTTTGGACCAATTAATCATGTCATTTACTTAAGGACATTTGTCATTTCTGCTTTGATTAGCTGTTAAAAGCAGACTGTTTAATGCAAGTACCATATTATTAGTCAGAAATCAAGGTGTATGGTTTGTTATATTGACAGTTTATTCGCCTTTGTGTGTGTTTGTGCAGCATGGGCCAAGCTGGAGGTCAGCATGGAGGACAAGAAGGAGGTCTTCATGGGTGATGTGGCAGAGATCACCTGTAAATACACACTGGACGAACCAGATGCTTCATTCACATTACAGTGGTTTGCGGTGAGTTGGAAAGCTCCGTCTGAGACAGTAGCACTAGCGGAAACGTGAACTACGTGAATTATGAAGGGGATAGTTCTTAACACACCCACAGTTGTATCGCGAGAGGTCATTGGGAGACTGCCTTCCTGATGAAGGTATAACTAGGAAAAGTATTTCCGCTGTAGACATACGCACTACAATAATACAATAATAGCAATAACAGCTTGAAATTAATGACCTTAGTGTGATATGTGTAAATATTATCTATGCTTGTCATACCAGTATATGAAAAATATATATTTGAAATGTGAGTTTCAGACATCTTCCAACAAATACACTGGCAGTCAAAAGGAATTGCTTGCTTACACATATACTACATGGACAAAAGTATTGGGACACACCTGTTTTTCAGAGTTTGGGCTTACTTTCAGTGAAGGCCAATATTAACGTTCAGTCCAGGGCTCTCAAGTCTCACGCAATGAGTGTGAGACACACGCATCTGACTGTCTTCACACGCTCACACGCCACACCTCCGATTTCTCACGCAGAATCTAGGCTGCCCATTGAACACCACCATCAATGTTGGGTGCTTCTCTGTTATCCTGTTGCCCCCCCCCCCAGCGTTCAGCAAACCGAACCACAAACACTTACACCCCCCCCCCTCCCCCCCCTTTTATAGGGTTTACACTATAAAAATAGGCTTTTTTTTTAACCAAAACATATAACTGTATCCATATAGTGGCATTTGGCAGATGCCCTTATCCAGAGCCACTTACATTCATTAGTTACAAGGCAGTCCCCCTTGGAGCTACTGAGGGTTAAGTGTCTTGCTCAAGGACACAATAGTGGAAAGAGGGGGTGTGACCTTGCAAGCTTGTGGTCATCAAGTTCACAGGCAAGTGTTTTACCCCCTGGGCTGCTACCACCCTACGATAAATACCCTGTACTTTGAATTAATTTGGTGTATTATACCTGAGAACACATGAGTAATGTATAGTTTTAATACCCTTTGCAGTTGCATCTTAGTATTTATTATACTACTTCTTATGATATTGCTATATGTGGTCTGTATTACACGTCTGTTTGCAACAGTGTACAAATTCCTGGCCACGTTCTGATTATATTTCTTTGTACTCCTTTTAGAGAGCTCCAGGAGCCAACAACAGGGTGCAGATCTACTTCAAGGACAGCAAAAGCGAGTTTGAACTTCAGGACACAGGCTTCACCGGCCGAATCAACGTCTCTCACGTTCTGGAAAACACGGTGGGCGAAAGCATTCTGACCATCAGTGATACACAGCATAGCGACGAGCAAGAGTTCATCTGCCAATTAAGCTTGGATGCAGACAGGGAGGAGGGACTCACTCGACTCCTCGTGTTCAGTAAGAAAAAGTTGGCTTGTACTCTGCAGTAAAGAGATGCTGTTCGTTTCATTACTTTATCATTTACATTTATGGCATTTATCAGACGCTTTTATCCAAAGCGACTTCCAATCCCTAACTACAGGGGGCAGTCTCTCCCTGGAGCAACTTGGGGTTAAGGGTCTTGCTCAGGGACCCAGTGGTGGTATGATGAAGGTAGGATTCAAACCCATGACCTCTTGGTCTGGAGGCAAGTATCCTACCCACTGAGCCCCTCCACCCCACTTCTGCTCCTGGAGGGCAACAGTCAAGAACAGTTTTCTGATTTCTCTGCTCTAACACACCCTGTAAACCTGATACCTACGTAACTGTTCAAGCAGGTTTGAACAGAAAAGGCACAGAATTTTGCGCAGAATATAACTCTCCAGAATGAGAACTGAGCATGTAGACTGACCAACTTACACTAGAAATCTCCACAAATACTGGAACTGCAGTTTGTTTGGAAATGTGTCCTCCAGCTCTTTGGAGGTAATGAACATGAGGAGAACAGGCACAAGTCACATTTATTTATATAGCACATTAGCATACATAAAGGTTCATTCAGTGTGCTTTACAGGAATGATATAATAAAAGAATAGAATAGAATAGAATAGAATGAAATAAAAATAGAAAACCACTAAAAAGAAGTTGGAAGAAGAAGAAAATAGTGCGTTTTTATATTTACCATATTTATAGTGATCAACATTACATTGTATAAGAGATGTAGGTTCGATCTGGATAGTAAAGAAATGAATGGTTTTTTTTGTATTAGTACGTTATAGTTAGTAGGTTTCTCTTCAGTGCCATGAAATATAAAATTAAAACTCTTTGAATGACAGATTTATGTCAACAATTGCAGAAATTGGAAAACCTGGAGCTTGAGCATATATAGGACTGTCCCAGTATTAATGCTGGGAACATCCATCATAACACTTTATCTTTTTCTTTTACTCTTTAGACGTTCCATCGCTTCCCTCCATTTCACCAGAACCTTACATCTCCGTACACGAGGACAGTCCCAAGCTGGTAAAGTACTGGACTCTGGTTAAATTAATATAAGAGTGTCATGGCCTCAGGAGAAGGAGGCTACGTGTGGATGTGCGACAGGACAGGACCCACGCTGGGACCAGGCTTACAAAGTTTACACATATAAACAGTAAACAAGAACATTATATTGTAATGATAGAATTATCTTACTTTAACCAACCATAGCCCATATATTTCACTTTTTTAAACCTAGCACAATACGGGAGCTGACCCCATATCACAGAGTGAAGTAGTTCTTATAAATCAGTATCAAGAATCAATACGCAGCATATAAGTCATTTCAGATACTGACTTAACCCTTAGAACCCAGAGTGTGCCAGAAAAATCTGATTTCAACACATATAATCAGAGTAAATCAGTCTAAACCGGTGTCAGTTCTCCTAAACGCTGCCACTCTGCTGCTCTCCGGATCCCCTCCCTCTGTGGGTTTTCCCCACCCACTTGTGGGCGGAGACTATCCTGAAATTTCTCCCGGGTTCAAAGATTGTGGCTGCGTCCGAAATCGCATACTTCCCTACTATATAGTGCGTAAAACAGTACGCGAGGCGAGTAGTATGTCCGAATTCATAGTATTGGAAAAACAGTAGGCGAGAAGTTCCCGGATGACCTCCTGCTTCCGGACGAATTCTGTAGCAGGCATTTGATGGGCACTGCACTATCCCATAAGGCAGCGGGAGAGGCGGAGTCATGTTCGAAAAATGGTGGAAAACGGAGACGCGGCTCTTTTCAAGTGTAAGTACCTTAAAGAAAACGTTAAATTACACGTTCATTGTGGTT
>JBBPDC010073492.1:0-10562 GCA_037974485.1 Hemigrammopetersius urotaenia
GTGATATTAACCCAAGAACACATTCAGTTTGATCAAAACAATAAAATTCTGTATCACTCTTCTGTTGCTTGTTGCTTGCAAGGACAACAAATCATGTATTTTAGGTCAACAGTGAATTATAAGTGCTAGAACATCCTATTGATATTTTAGCTGTGATAGTCCTGGAAGCATGTTTTATTTTTGGTTATGCAGAGGAACATCTTGCATTTGGTGGATCTTGTTTCTGTCTTGCCATTGCAGTCCTTGTTCCCAGCATGCAGCCCCCTCACATGACACATCACTGGAAAGCCCAGGATCCCCTCTACAGAACACTATAGGGCTTGATAGGGTAACTCCAAATGTTTAAGGAAGATACAGGTGAACAAAATGTCCCTTATAAAGGACATAAATGCATGGGCCAGGTCTCAGGAGGATAAGCCTGACCATATAAACTGTGTTAAGCTCTTATTTAACAGTTCCTATTAAATGTTAATTCCTGAAGTTGTTTCCAGAGTCATTGAGCAACTTGGCAGTGAGTACTGCAATCCTAAGCTGATATTTTATATAGTATGCACTTCAGTTCTCAACAGTCCTGTTCTGTGAGCTTGCATGACCTATCTCTCAACAACTGAGCTGTTACACCTGAATGTTTCCACTTCACATTTATAATTGGCTGGGAAAGCTCTAGAAAGGCAGTAGTTTGATGAACGATGCATATTGCTATCATTGTTTATCTATGAAAAATGCATGGCTATACGTTTGGCTTTGTGGTTGAAACATGCAAATAAGATGTTCCAGTTCATTCCAAAGGTAATGGGGTTGAGGTCAGGGCTCTGTGTGGCCAATCAAGCCCAGCCCAAACCCTGATAAACAGGTGTGTCCCCAGCCTTTTTGTCCATATAGTGCATCTAGCACTTTAAGAAGTTCTGTGGTGATGTACCAATACATGAAGGCCTAACCGATAGGAAAGCTTGCTTTGCTATTTCTACCCATATACCACAGAAAACTTTGTTTTGATCATTTTTTGTTGCTTGTTCTAACAATTCAAACATATTTGAATTGTCTCCAACCTAATAATGTATTACATTCAATTCGATAATATAAATATACTAAAAATCAATATTTACGGTTTCATCTTCTTTAGTTCTCAAGAATCATTAGGGCTATCTCTGAATGGCTCTTGAGCTCCCCTTGGATCATACTCCTTAAAAACGTGACACTGGATGAGATTACAGCCAAATGGGTGGAGGAACTCAGAGAGATTTTTGATGATAGTACTGTAGGTATAATGGCATAATTAATGGGAAAATCTCTTGTGCTTGACTTGACCTACTTCAGTTCAGGGTTAGATATAGACAAAACGTGCGATCGATGTCCTTCTGCCAAGGTTGACTCGGCTCACATGTGCTTAGCATGTCTCAGACTGTCCGTTCGACTGGATTTAAAACTTTACCATAAGCATGTTAAAGCATGCAAAAATGTTTATTTTTAGAGATGCAGGAAATTCCAATGAATAATTAAAATAGATGCCTTTGCCTCTGGCCTAGCGCGTGGAAGAATGTTGTTAAGACTGAAAACCAGTCTATTGATCTGAAGCTTCGCTCTGGCTTAGTGACCTCTTTGTGTTTTTCAGGGTGAGAAAACAATTCATGCCACCTACACAGCAAATGAATAGGATTGTATCTTCCTTTTATATGAAATGTTTTAAATATGATATATAGTGTATATTTTATGCGATTTCCTGTGTTAAAGTTTTACTGTTCTGGTATGAAAGTGTCCTGTTCACATTTCGAAATATGCAGTATTCACATTAAAATGCCATGCCTTTTTTCACAACCCTCTGTTGCAAACGTAATAAAGCTTAGATGCAGAGTTTTAGTTTGACCTAGTTGTTGGAGAGCTGACTGAATGTAAGGGGCTGAATAATGATATTTTTGTGGGTGGGACAGGTGCTGAGCATAACTTTATAATAAAGACTGCATATATATATGTGTGTGTGTGTGTGTGTGTGTGTGTGTGTGTGTGTGAGAAGAATGCGTCGCACAGACTGCATGGTGTGGCCAAAGGAGGCTCAGAGGAGAGAGGAGAAGAGGGCTGAAGCCAGACTGGCTGAGGGGCTTCAGAGGCTAGATGAGGCCAAACATTATCAGCTCAACACACTGAGCCGAGAACAGCGCGCACTACACCGCCATCTCATTGCCATCAAAACAGGTGTGTGTACCTGCACGGATGATGTGTTTTCCAGCTGTTTTAGCAATAAAAACAAAATGAAAAATAATAGTAATGTCACGCACACCAGACCACGTGGGGTCAATCGGCACCGGAAATGACCCCGCGTAAGGTATTTAAGCTGGAGGCAGGTAACGTATGGCACACAGACATTGAAGTTACGTGCTTCATGCTCAGCGTGTTTCCCCAGTCTCAAGTTCACGGTACCGTGAGTACTTCAGCTCTTCGGAGCGGTTCTGTCCTTCCCCTGTGTGTGTGAGAACGTGGGTTCGTTTGATGTGATCCCTAACTCCTACCGGAGCGTTCTTAGAATAAAAAGCGTGGCTTTAGAAACCATCCATGTTTGAGCTCTTCCACCATGCAACATCTTTGGGCAACGAGTCCTTTCATTCCTGTTCCATCCGTGAAAAGTAATAATACATTTGATGGACTCTGAGTTACCAGCTTATAAACTATACATCCCTTGGGCCTACACACTCACACTAATCCAACAACTAAACACTTCTAGGTTAGGGTTGAGGCTAAACTCTACAGGATCAGAGCCAGGGCACCAGTAAGGTTAAGGGTGGCTTTTAATTTCCTAAGTGAAGATAAGAGCCACTAATAAACTGGAAACTCTGTGTGGAGTGCATTTCTTATTCCATGGCCGCTTTACAGAAACGGCTCAGAAAGGCTTCAGAAATCTTTCAAAAGAGGCCAGTAGCTAAGTAGAATGGAAATACTGAGAGGAGATTTGTAGCTGGGTTTTGAAGGAGACAGAATAGCAGACTCAAAGAGATTGTAGTACAGTTCCACACATTCAGAGCCAGTGCCAGGGCTGCGATGTAAGAATCTTGTAAGATGAAGAATCTTGTCAGGGCACTAGATGAACCCGGATGATAGTCAGTGTAATTTACTGAATAAAGGTGATGTAAAAAGATGTTTTAGAATCGGCTACAATAACAGCAAATTTGAGTGGAATAACTGACTTTTCCATGCTCCGGTCTCAAATGAGCTCCTTCAGAAATGGCTCGCAGTACTTGCACATGTTACTTTTAGTTTGCATTTTTGGCAAGAATTGCATAGATATCACACCGTTTATTCATTTGTAGCTGACATATTTGAACTATGTGAATTCAAAGCACTTTTTTTCAGCTACATTTGCTGCGTTGAAGAAATTTTACAGAATGCTGGCAAAATATTTTAAATATTAAAATAAAAAACAGACTATGTTGTCTCTAATAAATGTTATTGTGTGTATGTTAAAGGACAAATTCTTAAGAAAGCAAAATACCATTTAAAACACTCTAAGCTACAGCATTTTGGCAAAATCCTATTAGGTTTAATGTGATGCTCACATTTTGCAAAACTTGTCCAAAATGGCAACGATAGCCAAAAAGCAAGGCATCTGCGGGTGGAGAACAAATGTGCTCGTAACATCAGAGGTGTTTGTTAATTCACTTGGCTTCAGGGAACCGACGGAGAGGTTTGAATGCTGTGGGATCACGACCCTCCAATCATGACCTCAGCCACTCTTCTGTGTCCTATAAGAAGACCCTATTACCCATAATCCTACCTGCAGGAAGGGAGCTGGACAGACCCAGGTGAGTTACAGGACAGCTACTTCAGAGATGGAACTACTGGGGGGTAAAGGGGCAGTTGGATTGGGGGTATTTAGGAGTGATTCAGCCTCTAAATTGTTTATTTGATCCCTCATATAGATGGTGACACAACTGTACACCCCTGACACACATAAATCTCTAATTTCTTAATAACATACATCAGCAGTTATCCTCCATCCACACTGCACACACTAACACACATTTGGTGAATAACAATGTGAAACCAACACTTAGCTAATTTTGTGTAATGTGAAGGTTAAAAACTAAAGCTAAATTAAAAAATGTTCACAACATCTCCTATAGTTCCATAACAAAGCCAATTTTAAAATTCAGCAGCCAATACATGCCTTAGAGGTCTGTCTAAGTTTGTTTTAAAAACCTTACATAACTTTTACAAAATAGAAAACTTTTCACTAAGAAAAAATATGAAAGTGAAAGTGAAAGTGAAAGTAGATACTTTGTACCAAACATCAACACTCATGATAACACACTTGTAACACAAAAGACCACTTAACTTCACTGAAGTCTCATTCTTTCTCTCAGTTTTTGTGGCTGCCATATTACACACCACAATGCAGTACATCCAGTTTCAACAAGTACACAAATTATACTACCTTCTTTATTCTATGACAGTAATTTTCATATGTCAGGGGGCATCGTTTTTGTTATGGCACTAGCTACAAAAATTTGACCATGACTGTCCTGCATTTGAACATTGTCAGCATGAAACTCCACCTGCTAAAAATAAAATGCCATTCTATCAATATAACCACATTCAAAGGCCTTTGTCATTTTACAAGGATACTTGGGCTAGGACAGATTTATACATAACTTTTGTATTGGAATGGATGTTCATATCACTTGACTGCTATTATACTGCAAATGAATAGAGAGATTCTCTGATTTAGTGCACACCAAAAGGAACGTTTTGAAACTTAACCTTAATTACATTCCAAAAAAAGAATGTGTGTTGTAAGACACTGGACGATTTAAACCTAGATTAATATCTTAAACGTTATACAATCTTCTTTTAAATTACGCAATCAGTGTGAAGAATATTCCCCTACCTTTTGTTGGCCTTCGTATGTTTAACATGTTTGTGAGGCCTGGATTAAAGCAATACTTCAGCATAAATAAATAAATAAATGAATAAACAAACATAATTTCTCCCCTTACTACAAATGTAATTGGCATGCTCAGTGCAAGAGGTTTGCTTCTATAGTTTAGCACTAAAGGCATGAGGCAAATACAGCTAATTAATTATGAACCATCAATAAGTATAATACAGAACCTCATGTTTAAATCCTGATATACTTGCCTCAAACCATATTTATGAACTGGTGCTAACATAACTTTATTCTTAAGCCCTACATGCTTGATGTAACGGGTTGTGTTACATCCACTCAACAAACGCCTGTGCTGGCGTAAGTGATGGGATCCGAGTGAGGAACATCTTGTCCTGCCAGAGAGCGTGAGGCTAATTATGCTTTCTTGGACTCTCAGCCATGGATGGCTGTGGCATTAACCAGGATTGATCTCCTGATGATTGGGCCATTACTTAGAGAGAGTCCTGTGATGTGGTTTCTGACTTTGTTTCAAAATGAATCAGTGTGAGGTAAAAATCTGACGCTGTCTTAAGCTTTGAAACATACTTAACCATTTGAATAGGTGAGAGCACGGTATAAAAACTGAACAAACTTTGGACAGCAATCAAGTACTTGGAGTGAGGTGGTTTTCTCTGCATTCAGTTTTTCTCTGCACTATCACTTTATCTGGCTCACGCTGGAGTCGTGACACATGATATACATAAGAGGAATGCAGCCTAGTATTGCTCCCGTGGCCCAGCTGGGACTGCTATAGTTGTGAAGTGCTCGTTTCCCGGGAGGAAGCACAGAATGTTAATTCCTGTGCTTGCACTTGATGCAGCGCAACTTCAAACAGAATATGGAATATGAAGCTGTGGCAATTAGGATGAGCCCTTCAGGCTAGGGTCTTAAAAAGTGCAGCCTGTACTCGGTGTGGTGTCTGAGGCCCACTTTGTATTCAGAGAAACTATAAAAGTATGTAACAACAGAGCAGAGAGTTCTTCAACAATAAGGCCTGGATGGAACTTAATGGATTTGAATGAGAAAACTTTCATTTGGGTAACTTTTTCAACTGTAATAGATTCGATCCACATCAAATTACCTCTCAGATGTGGCGAAGTGTGTTCGTAAGACTATCCTATTAAGCACAAGAGTCTCATAAGACAGTTTCTTTCATGTGCTGATTCCAGAGTGCTGATTCACTGCAGCTGCCTCCCTTATTGAGTTTGAATAGTGTAAGCTATGGGGGGTCGTTTAGGAAATATTTCAGACTTTTGTTACACAAACACATTTGAAACACATACACATTTACAGATGAAACTGTCACGCATGCATCCATTCTACTGAAAACTCACACACACATATATGAAATCTGAATACAGATACAGGTGAAACTGACTCCTGCACGTATGAAATGCTTACGTTGATGCATGTGAAATAGATTATTACGTAACAAAAATAAATTCATATAAAGAATAGTGAGACTTTTCACATGTTAGTGTGCGTGAAAACATTTCAGTATATCCGGAAGGTGTTTCACTCTATCCGGAAGGTGTCTTAAATCTCTTGCCAGAGATGGGGACTCAAGTCTCGGACTCAGTCCCGGTGTCCCATTACTTTTGTCCGAGGTGAACGTTTTTCAGCTAATAACCGTTTTCGAGGGGTCTTTGGAAAGGGGTCACCAAGCCCCATCTAACTGTGGAGTTTCACATTTAGAGTGAGAGATATATTTTTCACACATTTTCATATATGTTTCATATATGTGTGTGTGTAAGTTTTCAGTAGAATGGATGCATGCATGACAGTTTCATATGTGAATGTGTATGTTTCAAATGTGTTTGTGTAACACAAAGTCGGAAATATTTCCTGAACGGCCCCTCATAGTAAGCTGGTAAATTATTAATAACAACATTCCAACAGTCTATTGTGTACTTGTCTAGTATTATATGTACAAACGGATAGAAATTCTGTGATGAGGACAGTGTAGGTTGATGAATGTGTAACGCATTTGTGAAAATAGTTTCACCGTGACTGGATTGAAAGTTTGCTGGCTGGGTGTCTAATCTCAGGCATGTGTGTGTGTGAATGTGGAAACATAATCATGTTCATTTGAATTTCTGTTTGCATGAATGGCCTTTAACACATGGCATCTGTGGGCATTGTGGGCTTTTTGGTTATCAGCATCACTGAGCTTGGTAATGAGAAAATCATACACATACATATGGTAAATATTCCCGCTGTGTCATTTCCATTTTTATAATGCATAGATTTGTAATATTTACATCAGTCCATTTTTTTCCCTTCATCTTCCCTGTCCTCTCTCCTTATCTGGATCTTTGCTGGCTAGTGCTGGGATTAGACAGAGTGCTGTGTAAGCGTGCAGTCTCGTCTTCATTATGCTAATGAGGCGACTGGGACTGTCACACACATCCAGACTGCAGGGACCATGTACTTATTTCCTGCAGACAAAACACACACGCACAAGGTTCCCAAAGCCTTTGATGAAGAAAAACCCACAAAATATCACAGATCCGCCAGTGTACTTAACACACTTCTGTATAACCAACCTTATATATTTATGTCAAATAACTGTCCCCAAAAAGCTCTATTTTTTTTGTCTTATCATAGAACCTGATTCTGGTTGAAGTTCCCATAGTTTCTACATAAGTTTGTGGTGCATATGCATTAAATTATAAAGCCTTCAAGAAGAGGCGTTCTTATGGCATGCCATCCAAATAGTTGGTCAGTATGGAGATGATGTCTAGAGTATTAGAATCTGAATCAGAAAACATTATTGATCCTCAAGGAAATTGCTTGTGTGATGACTGGCATAGAGACAAGAACAACACAAAAAATCAAGTCAAAATAAAATCAAAATTAAAATGCAGAAAATAAAACTCAATATAAAAAGACACTGTGCTATATACAAAATTTCTGGTGAGCTCAAAATGCCGCCATCTTTTCCAACAGTGATCCTTGGAGAATGTTTTCTTGCCATTTTATAGGCACTGTCAAATTTACGAAGCTTAACACATAAAGATGTGTTCATATGTTTCATTTCAGTAGCATGTTCTCTAATCTTCCCCATGGTGATTAATTACTAAGTGGATTTGGCCTTAGTGTCACCTCATATTTATACCTCGCTGAAATGGGAAGTCATGGATGACCTCTTAAAATAGGTGTTCCTGGCAACCTCATGTTCTGGATCTTTTCCTTCTCTGCACACTTGATTCGGCTCATATGGAGCTGGTCAATTTATTTCTGAGTTGAGTCAGGTGAGCTATATAAGAAATAACACAGAAAGATACATGGTGTGAGGTTGCCAGGACTAGAATTAGAAACCTTGGTTTAAGAGATCCTGGTTACTAATGTGAAATATTATAAGAATTAAGGTTTAGGTCCATTTTGTTCATAATTTCATAAGTTACATTATAATAATCTGATAATGTGCAAAAATCAATACACACAGGCATGCACGCGCACCATAGAAAGGATGAATACATGAAAGAAGGTTGGGAAACAAAGGCCTCGTTTACACGGTCAGTTAAATGTGACCCAATTACAATTTTCTGCTTATATGTGACACAGATCGGATCTATTCCATGACCGTGTAAGCAGGAAAAAAACGCATGCATTCGGATATTTTGAGATCGGTTTCAGGCCTCGTTCATATGTGGAAATAAATCAGATATAAATCAGATATGTGCCAGTGCGACTGTCATGTACACAGGAATATCGGATTTTCCTAGGCATTGCGTTCTGTATGTCATTAACTGCAACAATTTAGTACTTCATCGCGGTTTAATGACATTGTGTGGGAAGTACGTGTGGAAGCGCGCAACTGTCAAACAACAAACACAAGGAATGCGGACCAATGATGACACAGCAAATCGAAAGTTTTCGGACCCACTGCTCCTTGCTAAAGCCCACCACAATATTCTCGCACCAATCCTGAGATCTCTCACGCACCCAGACGTTCCTCTGAATGGTCGAGGCCATAATAACTGAAGTATATGCGCAGTCTGCAATAATCGCCCTTTTCCTTCTTCTCCGCCTCAAAATCATGGTGTTATTTGGCAAATTTTGCAAATATATCGCAGAGCTAGCATTAAGCATATTTCACGTTCGTCCATTTTGGCTACTGTGTGGTGTAACAACCCCCCTTTGCTATAGCAAGTGAAACTAGCGGTTCGGATAGGGGACGCAATAAAAAAAACGTGTAAACAGAAGGTCAAAAAATCGGATATAGGCAAAAAATCAGAATTGAGCATCAAGACCTGTAAACGAGGCCAAAGAAATTGAGAAACAACGGTAACATTAAAAGGATTTTTTCTCTTCGTGCACTAGACAGGTATGTCTTATGTCCTACACAGTCTGCTCTCTCTCTCTTTCTTTCTCACCCTATGTTTACTGGAGTGCCAGTCTGGTGCTCTCTCTGCTCATCAGGCTGAGGGCCTATGGGCAAAACAGCCAGTCCCAGCTCTGCTTCTGTACCTCCCTCTATTTCATCTCCCTCCTCCTCACATGTCCTCTCTCGCCACCATAAGGCTCACTCACTCCACTCTGCCTCATTTTTCTCTCTATCTCTCTTCCTCTCTCTGCAAACCTCGTCAGTCGTCATCCTTTCTCATATCTTCCTCCCGCTCCAATTCTCCATTCTCTCCTATCATCTTGCTCTCTCAGGCCCTCTCCTCTAGAGTGCTTATTGCCATTCACTCATCTGAGGCGGAGAATGGATGCAGACTGTCTGGACATCAGCCATTGTGCTTATTTCAACACTGGCCTCCTCTTGACTGGGCTCAATTCTAAACTTTGTCAACAAACAACCGCAGTGGTAGAAGACTGCTTCCTTTCAGCTGCTGATGATGCCTTACAGATACAGTTCTAATAATTAGTGCTGGATTTACTTTTGTAATTAGAAATCAGGGTTCATACAGGGGGCAGAACAAGCCCATTTAGTTAAGTTTGCTTGGTGCTGGGCTTTTTGCTGCTGATGTTTCTATTAAATTCCTGCACTGTGATAAAATGAACATGCACTAAAACATTTCCTTCAAGCTCCATCGGGGATTTTTTTTTACAATTAATGTATACAAAATGACAATAATTACAGTAGACAACAAGTAAAAAAGCAAGAAGAGAGCAGTTATCAAATAGATTGATGGCGATCATATGTTATGGAAAGAGGTTGTTTCCATTTATACTCGAAAACAAAAAAAAAACCTAAATAGGTATCAAATCTGACTTTCCTCAATCATACTTAATGCAAATGGGAACAACAGAGCTGAGGCAATGGGGGAAAAGCACGGGGTGTTTACTTTATTCTGTTGAGAAAATATGTGTGTATGTAGAGCCCGGTCTCACGACTTTAGTGCAACGATCATGAAATACAATTTAATCAAAATACACACTGCGATCACGATTTAGGGCTTTTTTCATGCTAGGACAGAGCTTCGATTTTTCATGCTAGGACAACGCTTCACTACCCTTTGTATTTTAATGCGCACTGGGCAGCTGGTAGCCTAGTGGTTAGGGCATTCGTCCTGCGACCAGAAAGTCCGGATTCGACCGCTAGCCACCTCTGAGGTACCCTAAGCAAGGTACCGTCCCCACACACCGCTCCCCGGGCGCTGTGTTCGTAGCTGCCCCCTGCTTCACTTGGTGAATGGGT
>JBBPDC010073543.1:0-10560 GCA_037974485.1 Hemigrammopetersius urotaenia
CCAAAAAAAATACTACTCAAATGAAGTACAGATACTCAAAATCTCTACTTAAGTACAGTACTCAAGTAAATCTACTTCGTTACTGTCCACCTCTGCCCTGGAGGTGTAAAGTGTAAAGACAGAAGTATTTCAGAAACAGGAGCTATAAAATCAACACTTGCTTTTTACTGACAAATACTTGAATATCTGTGAACACTAACAAGCTTATCGTCAATTTAATGTCATGCATTGAATGAACAGCATTCCAAATAAAATGTGTAACAACCTATAATTTCGTATTTGGTCATTTATGGTTACATGACACTCTGTTCTCTAAAGAACTGACAAATGCTTTCAGTATAAATGTCTATACATACTTTAGAGTATCTATTCAGTATTTACTATGATATTCACTATAAATGATTTACTATGCACTATGACTTACACTGTATCTACTATGAAATATTCATTAAATAATGTGATTATATACAGTGTCTAAAATGAAGTATTCAGTAACTACTATAATTATTCAGTAACTACTCTGAGTGATTCAGTATGTCTTAGAATTGGTTCAGTGTCTACCATGATTTATTCAGCATCTTTGACAAATTATTCAGCATCTACTATGAATTGCTCAGTATCTAGTATGAATAAAAAGTGGATAAGATGAAAAGAGGAGCTGATATTTCTGTACTGTGTGTTTTATGAGGCTGTTGGGTGATTTCAGATGATGGAAATTTCCTGCCATCTTTCCTTCGCTGCTCTGACATTTTCAATTCTGCCTTTCACACCACACTGCTCCATTCCCCCACCCCCTTCTCTTTTCTCATCCCTCCCTTCTTGGTTTCTTTTCTACCTACATGATTCTCCTGCGTCTCTGGGACTTGTGTGGGACTGTAGAATCATTGTTTGGGTGGTGATGTGATGTGTGCGTAGTATGAAGTCACAAATAATGTAAGTATTTGCGCTATGAAGACTGAAAACGGGTGCGCACTTACGTCTATATGTGCTTGCGTACCACTTATGTCAACCCCTGACTATATTAACCCAAGTGAGCTTCTTCCGCAGACGGAGACACACATCTATCAGGATTTGAACGTTGGCCTTACTGCAGCAAAGTGGAGATTGTTATCCTGAGCTCTGACTGCACTGCTGCTCTTTCTGCTCCATCTGCATCAGGGGAGCAGACTTGGGGAAGAAGGGAGGCTGATGAATGGATGAGTGGAAGAGTCTTTATTTTACTGACCTGCCAGTCTGATCTAAGGCCACTCAATTCGAGGAAATGAATGTCCTCATCTGAATGAAGCACAATTACACAAGTCGCCCTTTTAAGATCCTTATCAGAGCTTATAAAATTACAACTAGGAAAGTCTGCACACACACACACACACATACACACACCTCTTGCTAAGTGTGGCAGCAATGTTGTGTATTTCTAATGTTCTCCACTGCTCACACTGAATGGAAAGAGAGCAATGTGGGACCCTCAAGGCCTTATAGGTCGTATATATGCACAATTTCATGGACCACAGAGCAACATATAACATTCAACAGAGCGCAAGTTACAACAAAAACAATACAAACAGAATAAATACACACCATAACAATGTACAGGAATGTAGTGTAACGGTATAGTGGGAATGTGAGTGACTAGGGTTGCACCATAAGTGTGATTATTATTGCACAGGAGGCAGTTACAGTATAGAACTACACTGAGTAAGTGTAAATCATGGCTGATCAAATTGAGTGACAGGACATGAGTGTAGTGGCAGTAAACCATAAACAGAAGGCAATATGCAAGTGCTGTTGAATGCCCAGACTGTAATATAAGAACTAGAATGTACTTGTTTAACTGGTAACTTTTATGTGCATTCAGAGTCCTGGTGGCCTGCGGTGTGTTACTGATGCGGAGTCATTCAGAAGCAGAGCAGAGGCTTATAATGTGTGGGAACAGTCCTCCACAAAAAACCTGTACATAGTAGACTGATCCCTGGCCAGCTGTGAGTCCTTGTTCTTTCAAGCTGACCAGGGGAACCACACCCAGGGTCAAAATAAGAGACCCCCTATCACAGTCCTATGGTGCCTCCAGTGTCTCCCGACTGGGGGTCTACACCTGCTTTGCACCCATAGATTAAACGCATATTCATATGAAATGGTTTGAAGTGAAAAGTTCATAGAACCAAATTGTCCCTATATGTCGATATATTTACATGATATAATTTATACAAATATACACTCTTTGGGAAAGCCTTTCCATTTTAGCCTCTACTTTAATCACACATCAGATAGACAGATAGATAGATAGACAGGTTGATAGACTGATAGATACCCCTATATACTAACATCCTAACACGGTATGAAATAAGCTTTAATAAATACATTTCATAATCGAGTCTGAATGCTACTTCTCCCATAATGACACAAAACACACATGTGGCCACATGCAGTAAAGGGAAATAAAGGATCAGCTTCAGTAACGTCTTCAGACCGCAGGCGCTGCTGCTGGGCACCAAAGTGGGCTGGACTCTATTGTGCAGCACAAAATGATTGAAGACGCTTTCAGTCCAATCCCACCGACATCCAGCAACACAAATCACATTTGAATATGGTTTTAATAAAGAAGGGGGGCTGGTTCGTTACTGGGCCGCGGCGAGAAAAAAGAGAAAACGCAGAAACTGAAATGAGGTGGCGCCTCCAGGCTGGAACTTTTTCCGTATGTGTGAAGTGGAGGTGCGGTATTGAAGGTGTCAGTTAATTGAGAGTGATTTAAGGCCTGGTGTTCGCTGCTCTCTGTGTACAAATTCACTCCCGACAACCTTCCCTTTCAAAGGCTCTCCATTTCCACACGGGGAGGCATTTGCATGGCGCAGCCTTGGAGATTATGCACCATGCAAATGATGCGGCTGGCTGGATGGAATGATTTCTTGCCTGAAACCCCCCTTCATCCCCAGGGGGTGGCTGTGACTGCCTCTGCATATTCATTCTCTCTCCGTGCTGTTTTGCATGTCCCTGGTTTTTATGGCTCTTTCCAGCTCCCAAGATGCAAAAAAGCCATTTTTCATTTGTGACGGCCCAATCCTCCATCTATACCTGTTAATAACGACTCCTCGGCCTGGATAAGGCCACGTGTCCCTCAGCTGGAGATTCAGACCAGCCAAGATAACCTCAGAGTGATGTTTTGTTTTTTTTAAAGAACATGATTCTGTCCTTTGTTAGCTTTTTTCATCCTGTAGCTACAGAAAAAAAATGGAAGCATGTGATTAATGTATTGACGTGTGCAGTGATTATTTTACATGGTTATGCTCATTTTTGTTTTTGCACAGTTAAAAAGGACTGTTGGATTTAAGGGGTCGTGATGAAAAAACGTTTTGTGTTCTCTAGGAATTTACCCTAACAGTAGTTTTACATTCCTTTGCAATAATTTTGCATTCACTTGCAATCGTTTTGCATTAAAAAATGCAACATTTGCCTCCTTTTGCATTTCTTTGCAATAGTTTCGTGTTTCTTTTCACTAGATTTGTTCGTTGTGATGACTTTGAGTAGTTTTAGCAATAGTTTTGCGTTCCCTCACACGTTTTGTCAAGCTACTATTACCACTACTACTATTACTGCTGTTGCTGCTTCTACTACTATTACTACTACTACTAGTACTACTACTACTATTGCACTACTACTACAAATATTGCTACTACTACTACTACTGCTACTATTGCTGCTACTAGTACTATTACTACTACTACTAGTACTATTACTACTACTACTACTACTACTACTATTATTGCTGCTGCTACTACTACTACTACTACTGCTATTACTGCTACAACTATTACTGGCTCTTCTGCTGCTACTACTGCTACTACTATTACTATTACTGCTACAGTTGCAGGTTTTATGCCTCATTGTTATTTTATTATTCTCCCCTAGAGTCTAATAATAATTCTACATAAAATATCCTAAACAATGTTGAGCATTAGCGTATGCTAAAGAAGAGCAGAGCTATGCTACACAATCAGAGGAAAGCTTTTCTATAACAAATTACATGTGGGATTTTTTTTGCTCCAGCCTCTTGGGGGCTCCATATGATTCTAATTATCTGTAAATAATATTTGCTAATATTAAGCCAAACTCATCAAATGTGGCAGAAGTTCAGTTTTGAGCTTTCAACGGCATCGTCATTTAACTACAGGCACTTCTGTGTGTGTGTGTGTGTGTGTGTGTGTGTGTGTGTGTGTGTGTGTGTGTGTGTGTGTGGACAGACACTCCTCTAGCATGCTATCATCTCTCTCCAACCAAAGAAGGTGCATTAGGAGTTATCATCCGCCCCGGCGAAAGTGTCTGATGGATGAAAGCTCTCGTTCTGTTCTGACAGGGGTTTCCCTCATCGCACCGCAAAACACAATCAGAAACAGCTCTCTTAGTGTAATGTCATTATTTTCTCCACCTAATAAGATTTTTTAGCTCCAAGACGAGGCCTGTAGTCATAGAACACATGACTAAAGTGGCGGAACACACTGAACACCAGTTTGTGGGCTATTGTGTGTGTGTGTGTGTGTGTGTGTGTGTGTGTGTGTGCGTGCGTGTGTGCATGTGTGTGTGCGTGTGTGCATGTGTGTGTGTGTGTGTGCGCGCGCGCGCGTTTGTGTGTGCATGTGTGTTTAATTACTGCCTAATGTGCAGTAGATCTAGACGTTTACCCAGATTACAACTCCTTGGATTGACTATTGGATTTTTCCTGCTTCCACTCATTTTTTTAACTTGTATTTTTATGAATGGATGTTTAATTAGTGTGATTGGGGATTCAATTATATAAGCTATTATTATTATTATTATCATTATTGTTGTTGTTATTATTATTATCATTATTATTGTTGTTATTATTATTATTATTATTATTATTGTTATTGTTATTCTTATTATTATTCTTCTTATGCTTGTTTTCTGAAGCTGCTTCTTGTACAAGCCAGAACAGAATTTTTCCAAAATTCCAACAGTAAAAAATTCTTTAATATCTGGTGTACTGCATATATATTCAGTTTTTTGATCCGTTGATAGTCAGTATTGATCATTTAAAATTAATTTTTTGTGGTCGCGTGTGTGACGTCACGGCTGTGGTGGCCAGAAATGTGGGGCAACAAATCAGTCTTGCAGAGCTAGAACATGTTTGCTCCACCCATTGTCAGCCATCTATAACCATAAATTACTTGGTAATAGGCAACAAGGTAACTCTCTTTCTGCGGTTTAGCAGTAAAATTCGAAGCACCAGTCCGAATCCATGTTACGAGAAGAGTTTTTTGTAACCCAAACATTTTCTGCCTTCCAAACATTGCTTTTACAACAACCAAGCAATCACACATTTATCCATGGAACTGCATCTACTTATTATTGGTATAATAATTTATAGGTATAAACAATACCTATAAAAACTGTAGTGCAGTTTATGTACAGTGTGTTTATCTTTATAGCTATAAGATTTTTTGGCTGTTTCTCACATAATGGTATGAACTGTACAGAGTCAGTGTAAGTACTTTTGTAATACAGAATACTTTCATACACCTCCCATTACAATCAGAAAAATCTAACTCTGTTACATGTGTGAAATTACATAATAAATATGCTGTTACAGTATTAAGATATACTTGTTTTGTCCGTAATGCTGGCTGTTATCAGTAACTACACTGTTGTACACATATAGTAAATGTGTAATTACATAGTTATTACAGACACTTAATCTAAAGCGGGCCCCAGCTGCTTTGTATCGATGTCTGTTGAATGTGCTACATATTTGAATTGAGTAAAATTAACTAAAAAATGCTTTGCTTTATTTGAACTAGACAAATGTATATAACTGTACCAAAACTATTGAGCCACCAATGTGAAACTTGATCATGGAAAGCTTTCAGTGAGGACCCTCAGTACGAGCACAGAGGGACTGCCTCTCTGTATGAGTCCCATAACACCACTAGTATAAGAGCAACAGGAGACTAGTAAAGGAACAAGCTCTCCAATAGCATAATTCATTTTTTATTATGAATTCCAGTTTCAGATTTAATCTGTTGGGCTGTTAGATGAAATGCTAATAAAATGCTTCAGGGACTAAATATAAAAAAAATCATGCAGTTATTAGTAAAATAGGAACACTGTTCTGAAAACACAAAGTCCTGAAAAACCATTTAGCTCTTAGTCACACTCGCCCTTGGGTCCTTTTGTTCTGCCCAGTGAGTAATAAAGGTTCACCACTGTATTTCACTGCACGAAAGTATGTTTCATTATTATTGACATCTACAGCTATTAAAAGCAAGAAAATAAAAAAAACTGGCTTAATTTGTTGCAGTTTACATGCTTTCATTAACTGTTTTATACTCTGTCTTCTCTGTAACTGGCCTGTATTCTGGCCTCACCATATAAGGGCCAACAAGGTCAGCAGACAGCAAAAAGACTAATATGCTACTAGGCTGCAGAAGCAAGCTTCAAACTCAGATGGTTACAAAATTAATAACCATAAAAGCGCATCAAGAATATGTTTCCCGTACACTGGGGTTGTCATAATGTCAGGCTATTAAACACATTCACTCTATGTTTAATGCTACTTATGCTACTTATGGACATTGCATATTTGTTTTGATCATTACATTGCATGAGATGACAATAAAGTTCACCCCGACTTTGACTTTGAGTTTGACATTTGTAAGACACTGAAGTAACACGTTCTTTAGTTGACATATTGCAGTTTGACAGTGAATCCCTACCAAGTATTTTGAAGGAGCTTGTTAGTCTGTTAGCTATGTCCTGAGCTAGTTGTTAAAACTTCACTCATTTTAAAGGGTGTGGACCTATTTTTTGGCCATTTCAGTTGTATGGGCTCTTGTAAAATATTACTGTTGTGGGTCCAGTTTCCTCATAGCTACATGAACGCTAATTGTTCTCTCTGGCTGCTAATGTGTATGCGCGAGTGAGTTAAAAGCCAGGTCCAAGTGCACTGATGCCTGGCCCATCTATTAAAAAGACATTATGCAGTCCATGCACACCAGCACTGCAACATTTCATTTGTGTGTATGAGGGGATAACGACGTTGTCATATTGCGGATTTAGAGGGAACGGCAATTATGTTCATCTTTATAAAGTAAATATGAATAAGAACATTATTTTTTTGTTTTTAATAGATAGACCTCACCCCAACACACTTATGGTGGAATGACATTTGTGTGTTAAGTGGCAAAAAGAAAAAAAAAAGAGAGCAAAAAGAGAGACAGGAACAAAAGAGAATTACAGAAAGGGTTTTTTTTAACACCCCACTCATAAGCCACTGAACATGCATGTGCTTGTGCTGGTCAGACATGAACATGTGAAAAAGAAGCAGAGTCCACTGGGTAGTCATGAATTAATTACAATTCTCTCGTTTGTCAGAGTTTAGCCTTTCCAAATATCTCTCTAATTAAATTTAAATTATTTGATAACTTTAATGCACAGCTTCGGGGGCTCACTTCTTTACATGTTGTACTTGTATATGTCACGGGGGCCAGGGTTAACAGGCAGGCATCCATAACTTCAGGCTGTTTATTAAACATAAATGAAACCTGGCTCGACGGCCGATACATGAAACAAAACTAGAATAAGGCATAGGAGGCGATGGACCGATGACCTGTGGTCCACACAGACAGAACTTAAATACAGACAATAATCAGTGATCAAACACAAAGCAGGTGAAAACGAGGTGAACACAAAACAGACATGACAGTCAAAATAAAAGTCCCAAAAAACAAACACAAAACAGTGGCCCCTACCGGCCACTGGCCGAGCCGTGACAGTATAACTGTACATGTGACAAATAACGAATTTAATCTCTTTAGTTGTTTACCCGGAGTGAGTTAAGAAAATTTAAACCGACACAGGCTTAGAAGACAGTTTTAAAAGACAGTTGTAGTATTTAGGTGCCCCCCTTGTACTTAATGTATGAAACACTTTAGCAATGTTGCACTATGGGTGGAGTAAAGTTACTGCTTTCTGGTCACCATTAATGTCAATTCTTGGACCTATGAAAAGAGGTGGGTGGGGTCAGGCTGTGCTTGTTACTCTAAGAGGGCAGAGCTGTGACCCTTGGTCTGATTGGTCAGAAGGAGATGGAGCAGTTTGGGCTCTGTAGACGAGTTTTAAATCTAACGCAGAACCACATGAACCCAATGAGGGTCTACAACTAGCATGCCATGGGAGGAACTTAATGTAAAAGTGTGGGGTAATAAATGACAGCTGTGATCAGACACTCTTATCCAGAATGAACCCTTACAATTAAGAGCTGCTAGAAGACTAAGATTCTACCAAAGAAGACATTAGCGCTTCTCTAGGAACCAGATCACTCACAGAAGAATTTTTCTTGATGTTATTTGGTTCTGAGGACTGTGACGAGTCTCTGTCTCGCGCCTGTAGACAACGGCATAGGCTCAGTGTGCCCACGACCCTAGAAAGGATTAAACGGTTACAGAAAATGACTGAATAAATGAATGACTGGTTTTGAGGATGCCAGTCTCACTGTAGTGAGATTAAAAGAGACAGACCTCTTTCCACAATCCTGTGTGCAGGCAGTGCTACATTTACTACTAAACCTAGACCTTTGGACTCACCGCACCACCCCATTATAGCAGAGCCAGCAGTTTCATTAAATGTGAGATGGTTGTGAAATGAAAAGACTCAGAGTGCGTCCATGCGCTAGTTTTGGCCGGGTGGTGAGCGGTTAGCATTAGCATGGTAGGCTCTGCGTAGGTAGGACTTGACCTTCATGAGAAATCGCTCTGTTTTCAGACCCCCAACCCCTATAACTTCAATTACCTGACCCCCAGCCCCCTCCCCCAAACCTCATTCCCAGCATGCCCCGCTAGACCTGCTCCTGCTTCAGCCAGCAGCAGAGTGACAGGGCAATAAACCAGCGCCAAGCGAGATCAGACCAGGGTCCAAGAATAGAGCTCAACGTGGACACAGCAATCAGCTTGGAAGAAGCTGGGGTGGGACAGACTGCTCTGAAACATCAAGATTCTCAAACATCAAGATGTGTGTGGAAGATGATTTAATCCTTAAAGGGTGTTTTTCTTCACTATTTAAATGAAATAACAATTGTTTATATTCTCACTTATATAATGAACAATTTATGCATTTAGACTTTATGCATATGTATGTATAAATATCGATGTGTGTGTGTATGCAAAAACAGGAAAGCACTGAAAAGTATCAATCATTTGTTTTGTTAAATTAGTTAATATGTATATATATATCCCTCTACCCAACTGCTCTTGTTTATCTTGATTTGAAAACCTGAACTGAAGGTTTTTCTGAACACGATGTGTTTAAACAGTGATTTCTGGCTTGAAATTATATTTTTAAGTGAAGTTCAAATGAAATGAGGCTCGTTTGATCATTTCTTTTTATGCCTAATCTCTGCTGTTAAATGTAATTCCTCAGGATGAAAAGGACGGTGTTACATTGAGTTTTAGTGGGATTTATTTGATCTGGTTCCAGTGTGAATCCAGCAGTGAATAAAGAAGGCAGCTTGTGTGAAACATTACTTCACTTCTCATTTCCCGCTACCCTCAGGGGTTTAACTGTCACTACCTGTTCGTTTAAAACACCATTCAGCAGACCTCGGCCAAACTCGGGCTTAATTAGCAAAACCTCATTGGCATAATTACTGATTAACCACCAACCATGTTAACAGTGTTTTGATAGGAGCTGGGAGATTTGCATGTGTTAACTGATTTAACTGTCCCTTGGTGAACTGAATAAGAAGACCATTCAATTATGACACAGAACCCGTGTTTTAATCAGTATGTAAATGTCAAAAACAGACGAATCTGTTTAATAACCGCTATGCGGCCACTTTATCAGAAACCCCTCCCTTTTGGCTCCCCCTTGCTGCGGCAAAATTGGAGGCTGTAGTGATATTGAATAATATATCATGCATGTAAACTATAAACAAACTATAATCATAAATATATTGCACATAATGATAATTAATTTGTACATAAGAAATAAGCTCATCTGAGCAGCATCAGGAGAGGTGAAGTTTTGATGATGGAGGAGTTAGAGAGTCTGATGGGTGGGGTTTTGATGAGGGAGGAGTTAGAGAGTCTGATGGTAGCTGTTTGATTAGAGAGGGGTTACAGCGTCTGATGGATGGAGTTTTGATGAGGGAGGAGTTAGAGAATCTGATGGGTGGGGTTTTGATGAGGGAGGAGTTAGAGAGTCTGATGGGTGGGGTTTTGATGAGGGAGGGGTTAGAGAGTCTGATGGGTGGGGTTTTGATGAAGGAGGAGTTAGAGAATCTGGTGGTGGGTGTTTAATAAGGGAGGAGTTAGAGCATCTGATGGTGGGTGTTTAATAAGGGAGGAGTTAAAAAGTCTGAGGGGTAGCTGTTTGTTGAGGGAGGGGTTAGAGAATCTGATGGGTGGGGTTCTAATGAGGGAGGAGTTAGAGAGTCTGATGGTGGGTGTTTAATAAGGGAGGAGTTAGAGAGTCTGAGGGGTAGCTGTTTGATGAGGGAGGAGTTAGAGAGTCTGAGGGGTAGCTGTTTGATGAGGGAGGAGTTAGAGAGTCTGA
>JBBPDC010073554.1:0-10559 GCA_037974485.1 Hemigrammopetersius urotaenia
GACAGCAGAACCGTTAACGTCAGAGCTTATCGGTCCCCCGGTCTTTTATAATTAGGCACCGGGACCGATTAAGTACCAGGTCTCGGTACCCATCCCTAGTTAGGGTGTTAGGTTGTCGGTCCACCGTTACACACGAGCTGGTATTGTTTATGTTTGGTTCTGTAAATAAAAGTCAAACTGCCAAAATGGAAACCTGCCTTCGTGCCTGCTCTCACTTAGGAAGAGAGGGGATACGTAACAGGGGTTACTGTATATAGATATATGTATGTGTGCGTGTATGTGTATTGATGGTATAACTGACATAAAAATAGCTACTAGTTACTAAATGTTGTGATTATTTTCCTTATTTTCTCTAAATCTGCTTTTGTATTAATCATGTGATTGATTGGTGTTGTGAAAGTACCCATTAAAGCAGTGGTCTTTATTTGGTCACGGACCGGTTTAATATCAGAAACATTTTTCACGGCCTGGCCTTTAAGGAGCGGCAGATAAATATACGTATACGTATAAATGACACGCGTAAAATGGGGATATTTCAAAAATATAATAATGGGGTACCTTTAAAATATAATAATAAACGTAAATCCAATGTGTACTCGCAGCTTATTAACAGCATTTTCATACAAGTTTTTATTTTATTATTTTTTCTGTGCAGCCCTCGGAACGGTACCGGTCCGCCGCCTGAGGGTTGGGGGCCACTGCATTCGAATACTTTCCCCCAGTATAAAAAATTTTTTTATTTGATGTGTGGTCATTCAGACAAAGAACAATGACAAGCCACAAAAATATTGCTTTTGTCTCTGCACCCTTCACAGAGAGCCTGTTCTCAAAGTTCACAATTCTAATATGAAGAATGAGCATAAAGCAAGCCAGGACTCAGCAAAGTCACCCAAACAATTCAGTGATATCTTCAGGAAATGAGGCTTTAAAGTGAATTTCAGTTCATACGCTGCACGGAGGAAAAATGGAGATCATCGCAACCATGAATAGTAGGGAGTGATTGACAGCTCTTACTGGCAGTAGGAACAATGAGCAAGTAGACCTCATCCAGTGTGGCCTCAACAGACTGTGTGTACAGATTCTTCCAGGGGATCTTCAGCTCCAGACGGCCTGAGAAGAGACATCTGAGTCAGTACAGACTCAAATAACTGGAAAAGCAACAGTTTTCACAAAACACTCATTCTAATAGCCTGGTTTAATTCCGCATTAATAACCATGGAAGGATGCCAAGGGCTGCAAACAAGGCCGAATGATTCATAATCAACATTTATTCATTTACAGCCTTTCCGGAACATTTGAATAAGTCAATATTGAGTTAAAGCGGAAGGACACATTGTGAACCAGCAGTTCTAAACTGGCTAACATTTAGGCTGTAAATGGTTTATAACTAAACGAGAATGAGCACAGAAACAAAAACGTATGGAAGGTGCTCTTGATAAGATCGTCTGCCAAAAGCCATAAACCGAAAAATAAAAGTACTGTAAGTGGTGCACTCTAACCCTGACCCTATGGGTGATTTGATGAACGTACCTATGTGTCCTGCTCTGACTTTAAAAGGAATGTCCAGTTGACTCTGAAATAAAGAAGAGGAAGTCCAAACAAACATTTACATACAAAAAGATAAGCACTGATGTGAAGACACAAACAGGATGAGAGCAAAAAAAAGCAAAGCTCCAGTCACATGACTGACACTTACCAAAGCATTTTCCTTTATCTCAAGATTGCGCAGTATTGCATCACCTACGGAAGACACAATCTGTTAGTGGCTCTGATTAACAAATAAAAGTAAAGTAGTGAAGCAGCGGGCAGCCAGGAACATAGCGCCTGGGCAGCAGAGTGTGGGGATGGTATCTTGCTCAACGGTACCTCAGTGGTGCCACTAGCAGTCCTGTAATTCGAAACCACATGCTTCTGATCACAGGGGCAACTCCCTAACCTCTAGGCCACCAGCTGTCCCATGTTAAACACCATGCTGAACAGAATAAGGGTCTCAACACAGAACCTTATGAAACACACAGAGGACTGAAACCTGTGAGTCACGCCTTGGTTACGACGGTGTAAAGGTTCTTCTGGTGTCTTATTAAATCTGCAAACAGAGGAGACCTTCGCTTTCGCAAACCAGCCTTATTTACACAGTGGATTTAATATCAAGCTCTTCAAGAAAATTAGCTCTATAGATAAAGGAGGTAAACCTTTAAATCATGAAATTATGATGTTGATTAGCTTGTAATGTGTAAGAAAAAGCAAAAAACTAAAGGAAAAGAGTAAGGAGTGAATTCTACAGGTTAAAGCAGCTGTAAGTATTACTCAGTAGCTTATTCTTTTTACTTTTAGAAAATATGTTGAAAGTGTTTCACTAAAGTTTATTTCCAATCAAGTCTTTAATTGAGCAAATCCTTACTTTCGGCTCTTTTGGAACAGAACTCACAGTACAAGCAAAACGCACAAGCCGTGGATTATTCACTATATTCATTTTGAGCTGCAGTTTTATGATAGAAATAACATCAAGCAGACATCAGATAAGCATTAGGAAGACATTAGGAAGACTTCAACTAAAGGCATGTAAGTGCACTCAGGCTGCAGAATTTCAGTTTCTGTTATTACATGAATTATATAAATGTTAGCATTTTCAACAACTACTTAGTTCTATTTTCAGAAATGTTCCTTTCAGTTTCAAGAGTTTTTTTTATTTCCTCACACTAGGTGTTCTGTTTTTTCATACCATCCTGACATTTCCTGTCCATTTGTATGTTTTATATAATAAATTGCTTATGAAATGAAAGTGAAAGTGACCATTCTGTCATATGTGAACACACTACAGCACACAGTGTGAACAGCATGAAATTCTTCCTCTGCATTTAACCCATTCACCAAGTGAAGCAGGGGGCAGCCAGGAACACGGTGCCCGGGGAGCAGTGTGTGGGACGGTACCTTGCTCAGGGTACCTCAGCAGTGCCTAGCGGTCTTGAGAATCGAACCCGGACTTTCTGATGGCAAGGCGAATGCCTTAACCACTAGTCTACCAGCTGCCTGTGTTATGACAATTATGTTATGACTTCATAGTCCCACAGAGACAAGAACAAAATAAAACATAGCATAAAGTCACAATAAAACTCTGTCTGTACTATTTACACTAAATACTGTGGTCAGTAAGAGAGATGGATATAAATACTACAAATAAACAATTCAAATTACTGATGGTGTAGTTAATAGTTAACAGAAAAACTGGTTTAGTTTAGCATTGAACCCTAAATTGGCAGAGGAAGGCGTTTCACCTGATGTTTTTTTTGCCAATATTTCTAAACACTGGGGCACGCCATTATAACGCCCAACATCAGACCTGAATCTGCAAGATGCAAACGAAGTCATTCTGAGGGGTTTGATGTGAAATATGACTAGAGAATCGAGTACTGTTCACAGAAACATATTTCAAAAAAGGGTTATTTACTGGTTAGCCAGTATTTTACCTTTTATAATCCATTTACTGTGGAGGACAGAAGACTAGATGTCTATTTTTACTGGTGATTTTGGGCAGGCACATAAAATCCAGTAACACTGAAGCCACATGTTTCTCAACATACAGAATGAGGATATGGCAGCACCCAAAGCCTAAAGGGTACAGCAGGATTTCACACATACACACGGTCAAATGTTTTTGCACACCACAGAGTTTGACCACTTCTCCATTTATTTCAGAAATTGCAGATTTTTTCCCCCTGTTAAACAACAGAATGTTTTTGAATGAACAACTATTGCGAAGCGAAAGTGACCATTCTGTCATATGTGAACACATTACTCAGGGGTACCTCAGAGGATTTGAACCCACGACCTTCTGATCGCAGGAGCATCTCACTAACCACCAGTCCACCAGCTGGACTATAAATGAAAATAAAATATTTTATAAAAAATAAAATCAAATAAAACCTTTCCTTTATAAGACGATAAACGTTTCTTTTATAAGATCAAATTCTGTCAAATTCTAGTCCTTCACCTTTAAATGATTCATTTTCTGACTAATAATGGCACTCAAATGATGAACACACTGTAAATGTATTTAACAAAAATTTTTAGTGTATTATTCTCACTGTGTGCAAAAACCCTTGACTGCACTTGTAGAGTACTTAGAGTCTTATCCTCCCAACAGTTTATTAAAAAGAACAATAATCACATTATAACATACTCCTCACTACCACCTCTGTCATTAGGAAACCACTTAACTAAGTCACTTACAGTATTTATACCCTTAAATATATCATATATTGAATAGGTATATGTCAGTGTATTTCATATTGAGTTTTTTCCTGTAGACCTTTCTATATTGGAGTTATTGAGACTTTATATTTTAATATTGTTCTAGTCTTTGTGTGTCTTTGCAGTCATAACACAACAACTTCCTCCAGAATCAACAAAGTTTGAAAAAGATTAGAGTGAGATTACAATAATCTGATCAGACTAAAGCAGAATGTAATACGTTTAATTTGTTTTTTGGTAGAGTTCCCTATAAACACTACTCTTCTATGCCTTTTTTTAAACTTTTACATTTCTATTGCATTTTAAATGTAATCGACTTTCTATGTTATTTGAAATTCTATTTCTGTAAGGCACTTTGACTTTGAGTGTATGAACTGAGAAGTCCATTAGCCACAGACACACAAGCTAAAAGTGCTCCACTAAACATCCGAGGAAAGCTCTCTGCATAAGACTCTACAACTCCTCCCTCTGTTACACATCCACACAATTATCTGTGCAATAACCTCTCACGTCTTGTTGTGTAATCTCTTACCAAGTTTAATAACTATCACTATGTGCATCACTTTGCTATGATGAGTAAGTCTACCATGTGAAATATTGTGCAATGGTTTAATCAGGTGTTAAAACATGATCATTGTGTGCAATATCTCATGTGCAATTGTTGATTTGTTTTTCTAAACGGGTGCTGGATCACTTTATGTGCAATACCCTTTCATGTGAAATATCACTCCTTATGTCAATATTACAGATCTACTACTGATCTCTACAAAGTGCAATAATATACTCCTAACTACCATCTGTGTCCTAAGATTTCACTGATCTATGGTATTTGTATCCAGCATATTGTATTTTATATTGAGCATTTTTCTACAGATTCTTAGTCCGACGTATTTATACTTTATATATTGTTTCTGTCTCCGCGTCTATGTGCATGTGCAGTCATTACATAAGCAGTTTCCTCAGGGATCAATCACATTTTCTGATTCTATATCAATAAAACTTAAGAGTATCGAGAAAAAGTGATGATTCAAGCAGAGTGTAATACGTGAAGTTTATTATAACCTGAAAAACAGAGGTGAACATGTTGGGACCTCTGGATCTGTGTATCGAGAGATTATCGAACCGTCCGACCACGAGGAAGAGTGAGGAAGTGTCAGAAGCCTGTGTGTAGGTATAAAAATCCCTCTACCAAACCCTGTGAGTGGCTGGTTTGAACCACTACAAGAAGATAAATGCGTCTGTGTTCTCAGCTGTCAGTTCAGACTAACCCTCCCCGGAGTGTAAACAAGACCAGTGCTAGCTTGCTAGCTCCTGTGCATTAAGTTGCATTTTAGTTAGCTAGAAGGCTAAAAACAAGCGAGGACGGAGTCAGCTATCTGACAAAATCCCCTCCGAGTGAAACGGAGCTTTCAGATCCGAACCGGAGCCCATTCCAGGGCTGTCAGTGTGGAGTAAAAGAGCTGCGAAGGGCAACAGGGCTTGTGGTAGTCCTCACCTCCCCATATGCCAAGGTTCAGCTGAGAGCTGTCCAGGTTCACCACGTAGTCTCCCAGAAATCTGTTCAGCACGTCCACCACCACAGACTCGAACACCATGGTTACCCTCCGCTCAGAGCCGCAGCGTCATGACGGGTCTCCTCTCCTGCGGGTGCGGGTTCGGCCTCAGCCTGCCTGCCCGTCCGACAGATCTCACACACGCACAGAACTGGAGCTCCTCGAGCTGGGAGGGAGTGACCACGCGCTCTATCACACACACGCTCACACTCACACAGCGACCTCAAGAGGGGAATGGTGGAGTGAGGCAACACTCCAATACCAAATACAGAAACCATTGCACTCACCTGCATACAGACATATTCACATGTATACATACACATACACATACACATACACACACACACACACACACACACACACATGCATAGATGCATAGAGGAAAGTTCTGACCACCAAATGCTACATAAACCAAAACACATACATACACAAACATACATAAATTTATACACACAAACACAGCGACCTCTAAAGGTAAATGGTGGAGAAGGGCGAGATCCCACGGCCAAATACAGAAACCATCACACTCACAAACACACATATACACATAAACACCTATATTTATACATACATACACACATACACATATACATACATACATACCCACACATATGCATAAATACATAGAGGAGAGATGCCACTACCAAATGCTACAGAAATCCACACACACACACACATACAGACATACACATACAAACATACATACATTTATACATATATACATAAATACACACATACATACACACATATACACACTTACACGTATACATACATATATAGACACACAGCACCAGAAAAAGTTTGCGTGCGTCCATGCATGGTGTGAGTGTGGGCGTGGCCAATGAGCAGGTGTGGGCGTGGCCGATGAGCGAGAGAGAGAGAGTTGAGCGGGTTTAGTGCTGGTTCAAGGTTTAGCGGTGTGGGTTGTGGACTTACGGCAAATGTTAAAGGAAAAACTTTAAAAGAAGCTGTCCAGTGTCTGCTTTAACCAGTGGGTCACAACAGTACGACTCCTCCTGAAGTGCTTTTTTTATTCCATATTTTTAATTACAGAAGATCAAGATTATAGAAGATTACTCTGCAGCTTCACGACAGATTGCGATGGAAATTCTCATGGTGGTCTTCATGACATCTAAAGAACATGGGAGTAATGACAGATGTCTCTGTAAAAAGTGTAAGAACAAGTGTGTTTTTGTCTAAGCCGGGGACATGCTGTTCTCCGTCCAGGTTCTCCGTCAAACCCACCAGGTACCCCAGTAACACATGACTAAGCCATAATAATCATATATAACGGGATAAAGGGGGAATATTTTAAATTGTATTTAAATTTGTGTCTTCCACTGTGGTTGCCTGTGTTTGGGCTTAAACATGTACATGAAGGGAAATTCAATGTAATATTAAGAACTTTTTTAAAGTGTCCTACAGCACATGTAGAATTATGTAGAAAGGGCTCCATTATGTTTAATTTATATTTGTTTAATTACAAGAGATATGTACAACCTTTTAACTTCATTGATTCATAACTGATAACTGAATTCCAGTGGTGGTCCTCATTATGTCTTGCAGACACAGAGAAAAAGACGAAGAACCGAACTACACACATGATGTTCTTTTACTGTAACATTTATACTCATGAAGTACCAACTTATCTTCATCTCACCTTGCGTTTTGAAGCACAGCCAGAAGATAAAACAATGATCTCCATCTGCTATAATGAATGAAAATATTTTCTCCCCACTCCGATCAGACAAGAGACTGGGTGTTATCCTCCATAGTACACAATATCATTTAAATCCCAGATCTATAACATTACTCGGTATATTGCATATTTTTTGCACTTCTACAATCTTAATGCTGAACTGCATGCTGAACTAGAGCAGCAGTGCTACAAAATTAGTTTAAATGTGACTGAACCTGGTCAAGCAGCAGTGTAATCTGTCATTGTTGTTGTTTTTTTCAGAGCCAGTGTTTAATGTTTAATGGCAATACGTTTACTGATGTTCTGTTCAGTAGCTTCGGGGTTAAATTGAGCCCTTTCCAGGGTTTCTAGCCCTGTGTACCATTCTTCGATGATCCATTTTCCTGGGTTGGGCCCTAGATGGCGCCAAAGCAACGTCAGAGCTATCGGAAATACAGTTGATACTGAATGTCTTATTTTTGCATTGCTCACTTTATTCTGCATTTTACATTGGCATTGCTGCATTTACATTTTTTTCTGATTAATTGTTATATTCTTGTGTAGATATTTGCATAATTTTATTTAGTTGTTTCAGAACTATCTGTACATCCATACATGATACATCCTCATAATTTCACTGTACATATAAAGGCCAACAAATTTCATCCTCTTTCTCTTCAAGTCAGCGTTCTAATCGATGCTCAGGAGTCTTTCTGACATACCCCAAAGGCCTTGTCCTGCCACAACTCGTCGTCCACTTGCTGGGTTGTTTATGTTTGGGCACGGTGCGTAGCAAGGCCCGGATGTCACAATATATGGCAATATATAATTTATCATGCATTTACGTGCTAAATTATTAAGATAAATACAATTAGCTAATTTTGTAACATAAACATTAACGTTAATTCAGATAAAACGTACGGATATATACAATATAGTACAGATATAGTACGGATACGTATTTACCTTTACATTTTCTTAATGGGTAATACATAATTATTTTGTCATATTATTTAAAATATGAAGAAATGTTGGTTTCAGAAAGATTCAAGCTCAAAAACACATGACCAAATGCTGTGGGATGTCAGATGTTGTCATTTCATGCCTCCTCGCAAGCAGTAGCTGGACTCTAGCCTCACTTTAATGAGTAAGCTTCTGGCTGTGTTGGAGCTCTTACTCTTTTGCGGGACTGTGGCGAGGCTGCTGTTGAGTCTCAATAGTCATTTCCTTCAGGTCCTTTTCCTCGATTCAAACACTGCAATAAATGACCTTTTATAAAATCAGATGAAAAGTCTTAGCAGCGCTATGGATTCTAATATGCAAACATAAGTATAATTACAATAACAGCTTCCATTCGCTTCGAAACGCAGCTTAGTAAAGGAATTTAGAAGACATTTTAACAAACAAATTCTTGATGATTCAGAAAATGACAGATATGCCTTTCTATTCCAGTAGGAGCCTTCAGTTGGTCCAGAAGGACAGAGCCAGAATCCCTTCAGGAGCTGATTCATTCTAACAAAATAGCTTATGGTTTCTTCTTGTATGTTTATAAAGAAACATTCATTAGTAACTCACAGCAGTTTCTCCAGTTTACAGTTTGGATCATCCAGTAGATCAGAAAGCAGTGTCACTCCTGCCTCTCCTGGTTTATTGTCAGTCAAATCCAGCTCTCTTAGGTGAGAGTGATTTGATTTTAGAGCTGAAGCCAGAGCAACACAGCCTTCACATGTAACATTGCAGTTATACAGCCTGCTGAGATCAATAACAGATACACAGACAAACACACACATGATCACTGAAGTAAAGCAACAAGTAAAGAAAATTGTTCAGCAAAAAAAAATTCAATACATCCTCTTTTTTCAAACACAAGTGTGTTATTTAATTAATACATACACTACTAGTCAAAAGTTTGGACACACATCTTCTCATTCAGTGATCTTACTTTGTTTTTATTATTTTCTACATTGTACATTTATATTGAAAACAAACATAATGATGAAGGAACAGCTAGAATTATGTAGAGTTAAAGAGTTAAAGAAACCAGACTCTGTTCTGTAATAAGGGAATGATGGACTGTTGTTTTTTACTTAGTTAAGCGGTTCTTGCCATAATGTGCAGTAGAACCGTAGTGGAACAGGATCACTAACTGTGGACCAACCCGACCCTCACAGCTGATGATCCCAAACACATTAAGGAGAGAAACTCCACTAATGAACTCTTGATGAAGAAACTCCTGTTAATTAAATACCATTCCAGGTCAATTCCTCATGAATCTGATTGTAAAGCTGTCATCCCAGCAATGGGTGATGTTTTCAATATTAATCTCAGTATTAAAATGTAGCCAATAATACAAACAAAGTAAGACGTGAAATGAGAAGGTGTGTATCCAAACTTTTGACTGTTAGTGTAAATGTTCAGGAATTCTCATAGCCAGGGGGGGGTCTAGAGATACTGATCTTAGGAAATATGGTTCCAAATCATAAAAAGTGATTTTAGAAACTATGAAGCACAGGTTTGGTGAGGTACAAACACAATCAGCTCTAAAATGACTAACACAAACTATGAAACTGAAAAGATAAAAATGTATATCTTTATGGTTACTTAGATCAGTCTCACACTTAAAATCTGAGGTCTGTATAACTTAGTCTATGAAATGTCATTTTTTTTACTGTTAAGTCCAAAACAAAAAGGTCTTCTTGTAACCACAAAACAAAAAGACCTATCTAACTTGAAACATAAAAGTCATTCATCTAACCCCAGAACATAAAGCCCTGAAACACAGATTGGTGTAGAAAAACAGTAACTGCACAAACAAATGTATCAAAATAATTAGTAGAACCAAATTCTCTGTCTCTCTGCCTCAGTGTTACACAGCGGTTTCATATTTAGAAACTTGCTTGGAAGCAAATGCTCACTATACCAGTGGTCCCCAACCTTTATTTGGTCACGGACTGGTTTAATATCAGAAACTACACTCAACAAAAATATAAACGCAACACGTTTGTTTCTGCTCCGATTTTTCATGAGATGGACTTAAAGATCTAAAATTCATTCCAGATACACAATATTACCATTTC
>JBBPDC010073565.1:0-10559 GCA_037974485.1 Hemigrammopetersius urotaenia
TACCTTGCTCAGGGTACCTCAGAGGTGCCTAGCGGTCTTGGGAATCGAACCCGGACTTTCTGATCACAGGGCGAATGAAGTCAGACAGGCCACACTGTGGCATAGACATAATGATCAGTGTCAGTCAGCTCCCACTGTTTCTTCACAAACACTCAGCATATGATTATTATATCATTATACCAACTATCATGCAGTAAAGAACTAGCTTCATCACAAACACTGTACCTGCAGGAAAAACTAAACACAGATTTGAAATCAGCATGACAAACACTACAAAACCCACATTAACATGTTGTATTGTATAGTTTGTACTGTATGTAGTGCATAAAGTTATAGGAATATTATTAGTGGACCTGTGTGGACGCAATAAAAATAAAAGACAAATCTATAATATTAGACCTTTAAGGATTTAATTACATTGCCTTAATTAGACTGAGTGATGGGGAATTACTGTGTCACTCTTCTCATCATAATTTTAGTATTTATGCAATTAAAATGTCTTTCTTTAATTAACCCCAAACTTGTGAGTCTTACAAACCTCTGACTTTTTCAACTTAAAAATATTAAGGCACCTGATTGTGTTTGAGTTCTGGTAACTTATGCATGTTTACAGTGTAGCAGCACATTTCTGATTTTGCCTTTCTTTGGTGTGCGCTAGTTCCACAGAACTGATCCGATTCACATTCCTTGAATGCTCTATTCATCTGTCTTGTGCCCGAACCTACATTGAGGTTAAGCACCTTGGTCAAGGGCTTCTCAGCAGTGGCCCTTGTGGGATTTATAAAACCCCTTGGTCTCTGTGGTCAGCGCTGAAATAACATTCCTTTATCACGGTACCATAACTCCCCCAGAGATGATGAAAAGAAAGCAAAATGGTCAAGTGTTTGTTTGCCCACTTAGTAAAGTCCAGTGACATGAAATGGTAGACAGATCAGAGATGGACTTTCCCATGAACTGAAACCACTATTCAAATGAAAACATGTAGAAATCAGAGCTCTAGGAAGTTGCGGTCAATGTAATATACATGAAGAAAATCCAGAGTCTTTAAGAACATATGGACCTACAACTGGGTGCTGCATTATAGACAAAATGGTATTGTGATTATATTACTATGTATCGCAATTGTGATATGCCTTTCCATATATTAGACACATATTGTTAATCATGATTGTGTCATGGCTAAAGACTGGTCAGAACTGCTTTTATTTGCTTCTGTTTGACTACGTGAATACTGTAATTCTTCAATTACACATATTAACACCCACCTAGAACTGCAATTGGCCAAGATGTTCACAGAGCGCAGTAAGAAAGACTGTGACTGATAAAAGGGCTCACTTCTCTGTGACCTCTGTAATGTAAGGATCTCCATATTGTGATTGTACTCAACAAAAGGAACATTGAGTGGTCTCCACTACCTTGAGGAGTAGAAGTGATCTGCTCTTCCAAATCAGTAGGACTCAAGATGCAAGGTTGGAGTTCCTGCTGTAAGTGTTTCCTATTAGGGAAAGCCCAGGGTGTCCAACCAAAAGAAACAGAATTAAACAAAATGTCATGGATAAAGAATGGCAAGGGTGAGACCATTACTCCATGCCTTGCGCTGCCTTGGAAGAAAAACATCTTTGGAAGCCCTATTTTTTGTTTTGGCACTCTTTAATCCCACTCCTTGGCAACATGTGAAATATTTGAGGTTGCTAAAGCCAAGAAGCTGCATCAGCAATGTAGCCTGAGACAAAAAATAAAAAGGTTAACTCATCTGAAATCAAACAACTGTGGTTGCCTTTGGCCCGTGGCGCTCTGTGAAGAGCGCTGTGAAGTGAAACACATGTGCTGATGTGGGGATTACATCAACATATGCCAAACCAGAGGGGGCAGATTAACTCCATTCAGTAACTGACATGCCTAATGTAGCTTCAAGATGGATTGTAACTGGAATTTGAATAAATATAGAAGAGGGCATGCTTGAGGGCATATGCACAAGTTCATACGCCATTTATGTGGCTACATCTCGTTTTGCATGCCTGTGTTGAACTTGATATTCGTAGCCCTTCACTGACTCTTTAAGAGAGAAAAAAAAGACAAAAAAGTTGGGAATGGGAAAATGTGAAGCCACAAAACCAAATTATTATTTCCAATAATGACTTGAATATTCAGTTCATTTCACTTCAGCTTTATTTGTAAAGCACATTTTACTACAAACATTATTACAAAGCAGTTTCACCAAAGCCACATCGCTTAATCTAAGTCAAACCAGTGCAACTGGCAGGAAAACTCTGGAAAAGCATGACCAGGTGTCACGGTTCTGTCAGTACCCCTTTAGGGGCCGCTGCTTTTCGGTTTGTTCTGTTTCCGTTCATGCTTATGGGGCTTTTCTTTTGATGCGTTTCTGGGTTTTGCTTGTGTCACGTGTTTTTGAGGTTATCAGCTGTTTTGGGTTTCTGTCTAATGATTATGTTCTGTGATTGGTTGCTGTCTGTCGTGTTCTGTGTATTTAAGTCCAGTGTGTTTAGTCCTTAGTTATCTGCTCATCGTCAATCAGACACCTTATGCTTGCCTTAGTTCTGCCTTGTTCCTGCCCTGTTCCTGTACCACGTTTTCGTTTGGCCCGCATGCCTTTTTCTTTGTTCCTATTTCTGAGTTAATAAACGCACTTCTGCATGGAGCCCTGGTTTCCTGCCAGCATGTTCCCAGGTAGCGCTCAGTCGTGGGGGGCTGGTGGGGGGCTAGTCTAAGAAGACTTAGAAGTATCACAAGATGTATCAAGACTGCAAAGGAAAAAAACCTTCCTAAGGAGCTATATAGGTCAATAAGATAAGCTAATTATACTAAAACTGAGGAGATACAATGAGTTAATCTTGACAACTTGACTTTTTAATTTAATTCAATTTATTAGTTGTATTTTTATTTTCAGATTTTACAACAGAGATTATTACAAAGCAACTCCACAGAAATCTGAGTCTCATAATCAGGGTCAAGTCAGAGCAAGTTGAAGGAATAAACTCTCTGAGAGCAAGAGAGAACCAACCTAGAAAAAAAATTGATAGCCAAAAAGAAAACTCCATAAGAGCAATGTGAAGAATCACTAAGCGCAACAGAGACACAAAAGGAAAAGCAGAGCTTGAGGACAGAACATTGAAAAGCTTGAAGATTCAAAAGACTCATGGTTGACAGAGGAATTTCAATATGAGTAATCAATAAAATTAAAAGAGAAACTTAAATTCTTGAGATAAGGCAATCTAAGAAATAACACTAGCCAGTGATAAAATTGTTTAGTTATTAATACAATAGAGAGAAGCTGTTTCAACAATGAACACAGTGGGTAATTCATGTGGCAGATCCACATTGTTCCAAGTCCAGGAGATACAATGAGAGACTTTAGACACGTTGTACTTCATATTTCCTCCACAGATCAAAGCTCATGGTGACTACCAGGTTCTCACCAGTAAAACTGGCTCTGAATGTTCGCCAGTATAAGTCAAATTAGGTTGTAATCAAGAACCTCTGGAACCTGATGCCTCCTATTGGTACTGTCATTGTTCCAGTCAGATGTTTAGGAAGAGTTTTGTGTCAGTTTGTACACACTTTATCTATGTGTTCTTTAGGGTCTACAGGGAAGACCATCACTACAACATGGGTCAAAGTTGTCCAAACGTGTCTTATATTATGCGTCAAAACTTCCACATTGTTTTCAACATTTCAAAACACAAAACATCTCTTGTAATAGAGTTGCTTTCCAAAAAATACTTTTTCTTGAAGGTATTATTATTTTGGAGATAATGTGGTTTTGTTATCTGTTTACTTTTTAAATGTTGTTGTTTTTATTTTATTTTATTTGTATTTTTATCTTCTATATATTTATGTAAAGTTGGGGGAACACGAGCCTAAGAATTTCATTACAGTAATGATGTTACATTGTTATCTGTATATGACAATAAAACTTGAAACTTGAATCAGTTATATGCTTTTTTACATAAACACAGAAGCTTCATTCCAGCCATTCAGTATGGTGTGGGAAAGCAAGCCCTCAGGGTTGTAATGCAATTTGTTCACAGTCCGGAAAAGGAAGACAGATGGGAAGGGCTACATACATCAGCTTTCCACTGAATGTTGTGACAGACCGAATGGAATAATCTTAAGAGCTGGTAAGTCAACATATACTTCAGCACCTCAATAAATCAGGTTGTTCTGATATTTCCTCTCAACAACACATCAGATAGCACAGTCCAGCATCTCTGATGGCCATCTAACACTAGATAATTCAAGTTAACTGCTGTGGCTTGATGGGTGTGTGTTTATAGGTCTGGGCTTTGCTTTTAAGTTGCTGGTTTTTACGTTTCATGTTCTTGGAAAGCTTTATGTTCAAGATAAGGGCAGTTAAGAGCTTGGCCACAAAAGCAAGCTAGTAAAACAGGCCATGTCATCACTTAACATAAAACCACCCAGATTTGTGGTCCATACAGAGGCAGAGTTCACAATGGGTTCAGCTGACATAAAAACAAAAACAATGTATTTTCACCACATTTCAGAAAAACGAAATACACTCCGGAGGCCAAATGTGTCAGCAGTCATTACTGATTGTGTTATTCCTGTGTCATTAGTGCATTACCCAAAACAGAAAAGAAGAACCTGGTGGTCTGCATTTGATATCACAGTTGTTTATTGTTGATATGCTGCAATTAAAGTAAACTGACCATTCTGTCATACATGAACACACGACATTCTTCCCCTTTATTTAGCCCGTTCACCAAGTGAAGCAGAGGGCAGCCAGGAACACAGCGGCCGGGGAGCAGTGTGTAGGAACGGTACTTTGCCCAAGGGAACCTCAGTGGTGCCGCTAGTGGTCCAGGGAGTTGAACCTACGACCTGCAGGGTGAGCTCCCTAACTACTAGGCCACCAGCTGCCCCCACTTTTTTATTACTCACTTTTCTTATGATTTAGAAGCTTTGCAATTAAAAAAAAAAGACAATCCAGTGAAATTATATTACAGTAAATCATTGCTATAGGAACAAAACCTCCTGTCTCCAAAAAAGTAACTACAGGAGTTTTAATGTAACTTGTTAAAACTCAAGTAACATGATCCTTTTGGTCCATTTCTACTGGTCAGTTACTCATAAAACACAGTATAAAGCACAGCAGGCACTTTTCAAATGACACAAAAAAAGGACAAAAGTAGACATGGTATAACAATATAGTTATATTTTGAAAAAAAAACTGACTAATGTTATAGTTTGCATTAATACACATCCTCATCCCTTTTATATAATTTCTTCTGTAAATCAAATGTTAATTTGGACATTCTAAGCAAATCAGGCACACATCACATTCAACTAACAACGTCTTTGGATCTTGTAATGACATAATCTATAAGTAGACATTCCTTACAGTTTCCATGACAACATTTACAACCTTGAAATGATTATTATTTTTTATTTTTCATCAAATGTATTAATTTCACCTGTTATTGGAGGACAGTTGTGATTGGTAACTGAAATGTTGTGGCACCTGACTAGCAGCTGTTGGATTTATTGGCTCAGATCGAGGAGGCTTACAAAGGCAGTGATGTCTCTGAGAAACCCCATTGAAGTTGAAGGCCTTGCACAAAGGGTACGACCCCTGTCATCCTATCCCATTCCTGCCAGACTGCTCCCAATGAACAAAGGTGAGACTCCCATGCACTCGTGTCAAGCTTCATTTTGAACTTTACCATTCTGACCTTACAAGCGTGAGCAAAAGATTGCAGCTTTGAACTTCCATTACCTTCTAGGTTTCATGTCCTTTTCCATTCAGAGTTACGTTCTGAAATATGCCTGCTTGTTTCGACAGCTCTCAGAATTAAAGATGCAGGCGTCAGAACACGTTTTCTGGCACTGAAAAGAGGCAGCAGCATAAATATCTTACCACTTGTCATGATTCTGATTAGGATGTACAGTATGTCCTCAAACTGTTACATCAGGTCCCGGTTATGGGGTTCACTTTTATTCTTGGGTAATGTGTTATAGTACAGTAACAGTGAAGGGCCCATATTTCAGAATGGTGATTTTTTTTCTTTATGGTGTGCTTCTAATATAGGTATTGTACAAGACTTTTATTTACACCAAAGTCTTTAATTTCAGGAAAAGCAAAAAAAAAAAGTGATTCATGATACGTTCCATTTTTAAAACATACATGCGCACTGAGCCAAATACTCCCAAATACTGAAACCTTATGACCTCATCATTTGGAAAGTCCATAAAGGCATGGTTTCACAGCCTTTTTGCCTTTTTTCCATGATCAAAGAGCTTGATAAATTTGCTCTTATGTTTGGAACAAGTAGGATAACTATGACGATGGTTCATGAGGAAAGGACCAACAGAAAATATGAAAAACGAATCTTTCTAGTCTTCTAATTTTACATTACCACATGCATTCGTTCTTCTATAAAGTTTCTGTTTCAGCATGAGAGCATTTTTAGTGCCTACGTGTATGATTATTTTTTGTTAATGATTGAATGGAAATTTGCAAGATAAAATGAAGCAGAGCTCAGTTGAACTGAAGGCCCTTTCTTTGCAGTGAGATATTACAGCCAAGAATCAAAATCCCTCAATCTTTTTTTTGATATACCACATCTATAATGTGCCAATCCATTGGTATCTAACTCACAATCCAATTGTATGTAAAAGTTGGTAAAGTTAATGTAGATTTGGCTCAACAATGACGTCACTCAATACTCAAATACTGCAGAACCTAAATAGAAAATCCAAATATGTCTGTTTCATGTATACTCCAGGCATCCAGATGTTTTAAGTTGTCTAAGATGTTGGTGGGCGATGCAGTTCTGAGGCCCATTTCGAGCCGCATTTCTTATGATCAGCTTTTATCTTCTGGAAAACCTCCTTTAATGAACATTTACGTGTTCATTCCTAACCATAGAAGGCTTTCCTAATATATTGCCCAGGTCTATATTTAGGCTTCTAAAAAATGAACCCGACAAATTTACATTACATAACAACAGTGCATTGAGATCTATTCTGTAAAAGCCTTTCTTTGTAGTGTGTCTTCACTGGGAAGCAAACATCTCATTCATCCAATGAGTAGGATCCTTGATTGTGAACACGTATAATTACACAGGTTTTTATTTGGTAATCATCAGAAACCACAACACACAACAGTTTTTCATGCTGATTTCAGTCTCATCAACTTTTTGTATTATGAGTAATATTAGCTCTGCAATAGACTTGCATGCAGTTTTTATTAAACCACAGACACCAATCAAGAACTGTTTCAGTATTTGCAGTGTGGAGTCAGACAGGCCACACTGTGGCACAGATATAATGATCAGTGTCAGTCAGCTACCACTGTTTCTTCACAAACACTCAGCATATGATTATTATATGATCATTATACCAACTATCATACAGTATAGAACTAGCTTCATCACAAACACTGTACATGTGGGAAAACTAAACACAGATTTGAAATCAGTATGTAAAACACTACAAAACCCACATAAACCTATCTCTGATGATTTTGACCTGTTGACCTGTGTTATTATTATCTAGATGTATTTTTGCCATTCAGAAATGCATTTACGAATGTCTGTGATCAGCAGAAATCCACTGCTTTAAAAAGGGTAACAGCGACTCTTGTCACCTGTAGTGTCTAGCCTTCAGAAGTAAGCAATAACTGTAGCAGTTCAATGTTTTCCACAGTATAAGCACAGATGTTTTCTTGAAGTCGGAGGGCATGTGGAAGCTAGCTAGTGTGTGTGAGACAGTCTCACACTTGTGCGCTGCGAATGGCACCCTGGTGTGGTTGTACTGCAGCCAGACAATGATACACGGCCACAACATTTGTTTTCGTCCAGTGTGGACCACTTGTTTTTAAAGTGAACTTTAAATCTGCCTGTAAACAACAGGGTTTTCAGCTCTTACTATTTAATATCGTTGTACAAGAATATACATTTCGGACTTTAAGGTAAACTATTTTTGACATTTTAGTAAATATATTGCCCATAAACCACTTAAGACTGTGTTAGTAGTTACATCTAATCTAGTTTTGCATCAAAAAGCAAGTATTCCATCCAGAAATCACACACACACACACACACACACACACACACACACACACACACTCATGCACAAATATAAACAAACAGTTGAACATCAGCTTTATAGATAAACTTTCTTCTCCTTTTTTATGTGTTATAACCTAATAAAGATGGTTATTAATGGTAATATCCATAAATACTATGAAGGTAAACCATTTATAGAGATTGTCTTATTGATTAAGTTTTTGTTATTATATGTTTTTTATGTAAAATATTGTTCCAAAGGATGAATGAACTTAAAGGCCAATATTAAACGTTGTCCCGTTTTCACTGAAATCATTTTTATACACCAGCCCCAACTCTATTGTTCTGCATAGAGCATAACAGTATTTTTACAAACAGACAAATGCTATGTTAAATTTACTTCAGTACTCAATGCATTTAAGCAGAATAAAGATAAGCTAAATGTAAATGTATAACCCAGTAGGTGTTTTTTTTTTTATTTTTATGTCTTTAGAAAGTTGCCAAAAGAAGTGATGCTGATGATCTTTGGCTGTCTCCGATATGTTTCCAGGAACATTATCATGTACAAATAAATACTGGTTTGAAGTTTCTTTCATGACAGGCTACACACTGAGAAGAATTAATCTGTTATTTTGCGTTTAATAGTTGTGACAGTAAGTGTGACTAATAAAGAAACAATCAGGAATGTCACGATATTCCTGGTGTGCGCTTCATGTGTCATTTTCTGCACGAGATTTCACCTCATTGCTTTATATAAAGGAATTAGGTCCAAACCGCGTGCTCTGTAGAGTAAATTGTCTTGAACACTTCATGGGTGACAAATGGTTCAGTTCTGGTTTGGTTATTATGGTCTAATTTAAATAGCATTTCAATGAGCAATCAAAGTAAAATAAACCTATTACTTATTAGACTCGAGGGCAGCCTTGCCGGGTCGAAGGCCATTCGCAGTTTTCTTGGAAGCCCATGAAAACTTTGGCGGGTGTGTTTTCTGGATGGCTTGTGCTGAGTGTTGTCAATATAAAAAGAATGTACTGATGAAGTGCTACATTTGGAATTCATTTATCCGTCTCCACCCAGAGATTACATAAGCGCTTTGTACAATGGCATAACGGCACACTACGCAAAGCCGAAAACAGTAACGTTTGCCGGACGCTAGCTTAAGACAGAGGATCAGTTTTCTTCTCATGTGAGTCCAACTTACATTTGACTTACGTTCGGTATGATTCAGTGTTTTCACTTCATTGAAGCTCCAGTAATACTTGGAGCCCCAGCATGAGCCCCTCTCTTTTGAAGTGGCTCACTGACAGTTTTTTGGATCGTCTAAAAGCACATGGCATAGCTCATACTTCAATGACTTAATGCATGTTTTCCAATTTTCAAGGTCACATCCAGAGTTAAAGGGTCGAGTAGGGTTGTTAGAACTTGAAGTATGTGCGACCACTGTCCATGGGTCAGATTTGATACGATTTGAGACTAAAGCTCTAGGGTCTGATACCTTGACATGAATGCCCTTCAATTGCAAAGTCACTAGCTCCACCATGGTTGCTGTTACGCTCATTTAGCTTATGACCAACAGACCAAAAATCAATACAACATCCATGAGTCCAACATACAGCATGGGATGGCTTTGCTGATAACTAGTGATGCTGCTCTGAAAGAAGCATTTGCAGTCAGTTAGATTACACTTTACTCTCTCCTAAAGCCCAAGTGTGGCCCAAGTGGTAGAACTCAAGATACCTGGAATCGAGACAAAATTCCAGGTCAAGTGTGTCTGCCAAATACTGAACTCAAACACCCCATTGAGATCATTTCTCTTTATGTGTTGCCAGCGTGATGCTAACAAGCTGTTTATTAGTGTTTTCTGTGAAATAAATTGGTGCACTGAGGGTTTCACTGAGACATAGCTGTCAGAAACTAGCTGTCATCACATTCCCCAACCAATAAGAAAACTTTGGATTTCTGAAAATACTTTTGGACATATTTATATGTACTTTATCATGAAAGTAGAATCACAAGTCAGACTTTGTCGAACTGTCTTGTTCATTTCATTCCATAATGAAAGATCTTTCTTTGACAGGAAAGAACCCTTTGGCTGTCTTGCAAAATTACAAGCCACTACAGGGCAGCAGCAACAAAACCACAGCAAATAAAGTGGAATGCATGTGAACATATATATAACATACATAACATGTGTTATGTATGTTATATATATGTGTATATTGGCTACTAAATTCTGCACAGAAAACGTGCCAGACGAACTGGCAACTCTCTCTCTCTCTCTCTCTCTCTCTCTCTCTCTCTCTCTCTCTCTCTCTCAAAAACATATATCATTATAACATTTTCAAGACACCACATCCTGAAAGTGATCATTCAGTCATACGTGAACACACCACGCACACAGTGTGAACAGCACGAAATTCTTCCTCTGCATTTGACCCATTCACCAAGTGAAGCAGGGGGCAGCTACGAACACAGCGCCCGGGGAGCAGTGCGTGGGGACAGTACCTTGCT
>JBBPDC010073584.1:0-10559 GCA_037974485.1 Hemigrammopetersius urotaenia
AATAATATTTAATTTACTTAATTTTGAGGTAGTATTGATGATAGAAGACATGCTAATGTTATGTTTTCAAATTATTCGTGTATCTGGTATTATAGTGATTTTATGACAGATTATTTCTCTGGGACGCAAAATGTACCGATTTCACAGAATGACCCTTAAACATTCTCCACTTCTTAAGGCCTGTAAAGATCTGACAGCAACATTTTCAGGCGAGTCAAATTGGACAAGGTTTATAAAATGGCTTTTTAATTGCAACAGAATGCTCTGAGCAAGAAAACCAACTGAGAGGCAGACTAATAACTGGATTCATTCCTGGGCTGCACCAACAGGGCACATGTCTGGCCATAAACTTAGTTGGTCATAACTTTCTAGGCATTACCTGAATTTTCTCAAGACTGGGCAGACCTTTTAGCGGATGAAAAGTAGTTATTTGCTGTTTAAGCTATTGCTTTTGCATACTGTTCCATGACCTTTTTTTGCTCCAGGCATTTGAATTCATTATAACTAACATGCAGCGACAGTGGTAAGCTAATTATTCTACAAAACATGCAAAAAGAGACATGTCACTATATTCAAAATGTTAGAAATGTTGAAAAGAGCTGGAAATATTCCATATAACCTATACAGGGGTGCCGTTAGAAATTTGGAACCCTATCAAAGAACTAATGGTGTGACAGTTTTTTACATAAGAAACAGACTGCAGATACCCTCTACTGCGAAGAATTGTGAAGAGCTGTGATGTGTGTCTGCACAAGAGCATCTGCTAAATGCTGTAAATTTAAATCTAAAGGTTTCAGGGTTAGGGTTAGTCAACACTCTAAAAACCACAAAGTACAACTTTAATTAAAGAGCCATGACTCCATCTTTTAATAAAGGTGCGAGTTGCTGATTGTGAAGTTATTTCTGCCTTTGCGGTACATTTGGCAAGTTCCCTGCAGGTTCTCTTAGATTTCCTGTCATCTGTCATCTTTACACATGTTTTGACATGGTAATACATAGCTAAGACTTGTGCATGGGTGTAACTGTGGTTGTTGCAACATCTGTTTAAAAAAAAAAAGTCTATTTAGCAGGTGGAAAATGAAAAGACGACTGTTTTGTTTATATTTTAACTTTGCAGAAGGAATGGAGAGGAGTGGAAATCGAGAGAGAAAGTGTGATATGGAAAATGGAAATGATTCACCGCAGTGTGCAGACAGCACAGGTAGAGAGAGGGAAATGAAAGACAGCAAGTGTTTGTGGATATGGGATGGCTATTAGGATCTAAGAAATCATGTTTACAAATTATTGTAATGATCCCTTTTTAAACACAGTGTCCCAGAAAATCTAATGTCATTGAAGAAACTTTCTTTAACATTAATTCACTTTGGATATTTTGGACCACTTTCATTCATCACAAAGTGCTCATAAATTTGAGGAAAATTTTCATATGATACAAATAATTAAATAAAAATCTTTAGAATTTTACAGAGACAATATAACATTGGATGCTATCAATCACTGGCAAAAAGCTGGCATTCTATCCTTTGTAATATCTGTATCATTTCCAGGAAATTCTGAGGACACTGCTGAATCATCTGGTTGACGCGCAGATCTTTAACACAAACAGCAATAAGGCCTCCCAACCTGCTCACTTCTCAACACCCAAAACTGGCATGTGCACTTCCACAAATGGCCATTTTCTTTTCACATCTGATAAATCTCACCATGGCTCTCAGCCACACAGTAGTTGCCACCATGTAATAACCCAAACAAATGCTCATACCCACACCCACCCCCAGCCTCACCCCCACTGCCAGGCAGCCCACACTGTGTCCCGGAGGCCTTCTGAGACGTGCCTCATCCATCCTACCCATGATCATCCCAGCACTTACAGTCCAGGCATTTCACTGGAGCCACCCAGTTGTGCTCAGCACGAGAAGGAGAAGATAGAAGCCTTTCAAATTTTAACTGAACTCAGGTAGCTGTAGGAGCAAAGCAGGGGCGGTCAATATGACAATATGAAATCTGCAAATATTACATTGGGAAAGTCTTTCTACATTTTTCATGGGAAGTGGAAAACCTAAAGAACACTGAACTGCATTGTGTCAATCTTTCAGAAAATACAATGCATACATATCATTGTTGAACATGTCACCAAATTTTATAAGTATATATGTTTCTAAAGGTGCTGTTGACATGATATTCCCACTTGATGTTGGTAACAACCTATCCAATCCACACATGCAAAAAAATCAATCCACAGATGTGCATAAATTAAGTTATGTGTAATATAATAGAATGACACAGGGAGGAAGGTCCAAAAAAGGCATGGAAAGTCCTGACACCAGCTGAAAACTATCATTAATTAGATAGCAATCCTGCCACTTAGTGCAAATTACTATCAGCTGGTTCAGTCCCAACTGATGGCCTATAAAAAGGTGTCTCATTACCAAGGTTTCATACGATAAACATCTCAAGATGGGTAAAACTAAAGCTCTCATGACCTTTGCAACCTTGTTGTTGCATAACATACTGATGGCTTTGGTTACAGAAGAATTTCTAATCTACTGAAGGTTCCAGTGAGCACTGTTTGGGCCCTAATCAGGAAGTAGAAAGAACATAATTTCAGCATAAACCAGCCACGACCCGCAAGATTTAAAAAAAAAGAGCGAAAAGAATTTTCAGAGGACTTGTCCAAGAGCCAAGAACCACTTTTGGGGAGCTTCAGAAGGACCTGGAATAAATTGTTTCAAAGAAAACAATAAGTAATGTACTCTATTGCTATGGCCTGTATGCATGCTCACAGCGCAAGGCTCCATTGCATGTTGAAGTGCAATTAAAGTTTGCTGAACAACATTTAGACAGGCCTGTAAAATACAGTGATATCTATCAGTGAGTTCAGAAAAAGCTGAATTGGTACCCTCCTGTCATATATAATCTGTCACCTGCCCTTCTCTACTTTTTCTTCTTTTTTTTTTACTCTCTTTTCGTGTCAGGGAGGGTCTGGAGCAGGTGCGTTTGGCTCAGGAGAAAGAGTCTAACGATCAGAAGGAGATTCTGTCTGTGCTCCATGGACTCCAACAGCAGATTGGGTCTTTGCATGCCCATCAGCAAAATAAGAGAGAATGGGAGATCATTGGCACCCAACTTGACCACTTATGCCAACAAACTAACGAAATCACAAAGATGTGAGTGTGTAAATATGCAGTTATACGTTTGAATACTTAAACCAATGACATTTTGTTGCAGGAACAGCTTTAAAAATGTGGCATTTCTGCACATTTTGTGCATTTCTGTTTAACGTATATAGATTACAGTCAGCTCTGTAAAGGGTGAACTTTAAAATCAACAAAGCATCATCAGTAATTTGAACACCGCCAGCCACACTCAATGTAACAGCAGCGATTCCCAGCCCTGGATTCTCCTGTCTTGTATATTTTTGTTTCTAGCATTTATGTAGTAGCTCAGAAGAATTCCTGTTTGTTTTAGTCCATTGTTTCACTAGTTGTGTACACATTTCAGCTGATACTGATACTTGTTCAGTCAGTGTGTCAGTGTTCCTTTGTATCTGTTTGATATTCAAGCATGCTACAGTTAACATTTTGAGTCATGAGATCCATTTATATTTTCTTACATAAATGGAATGGAATGGAAACATTTCCTCCTGTTATACGGCCTTGACGGTTTGGATGCTGCCCCCGTCTCTCCAGATAACAGAAAATCTTGTGGTAAAAGGTTACTTATGGCCAAAGGTGAAAGGTTACTTGTAGAAAGGTTACTTATGGCTTTTGAAAAGTGCGAGCCTGATAAAGAGTTTGGAAAATGCTCCTGTCCCAGCTCTTCCCATACCTGTAAAGCCCAAAGACTACAGTTCTGACAGAAGTGTGGTAGAGAAGGCAGGCAAAGCATAGTTTGTACTTGCAAACAGGTTTTGAGGAGTATACCAAACTTATGCTATCAAGCCTGCCGAAGCTGATAAAGGCCGGTCCAGCTGCCGTGAAAGAAGCAACGACTGTTGGCATCAGAGCAGGGGAAGAAGCAGTGGAATTGCTTAAGAGTATAGAACTGTTTTTGACAATGTGATAACTATGAGCCAATAACTAGCAATTGTGTTGCAAAAACTGAAATCCAACCTATAGCAAAAATGTATAGGGATAATAATGACAGACCTAAAGCAAAGGTGACATTTATTTTAGAAAATGACTGGTGGTTGAGAGTGATATGTACGTTTTTCATTGTTGTTAGTGTTTCTGTATGGAGCACCATGTACCAATTATAATTCCTTGTGTGGGGAGCGTATTCTGCAAAAAACAACGGGGCACTGGAATGGAGAGATAATGCAGTTAGGGAAACTGCTATTGAAATAGAGCTGGTGAAAACTGCATTAAAGAGGGATATGCTTGACAAATCTGTATGGTGTGGGAACTCAGAAGGCTTTTTGTTGGGCTTGGACTTATATATGGTTGCCTCGTGATCTATAGAAACCTCTAGCTGTGGGATTTTCCTATAGCCCAGTATTGACTGTGTGTGTTTATGTGTGTTTGTCTAGGGTGCAGCATGCAATTTCTGTGTTCAGTAGAGTGGGTGTGAAGTCTGAGGAAGCTGGAACAGTGCAAACTGAAGTGCAATCAGCACCCACAGAACACAGCGACGTTTCACACACAAACAGACATGTTAACGACAGGTACAGGTGTGTGTGTGTATGTGTGTCCATTTTTATGAAGACATTTAAAGTCAATGTATGTATAGTCCAAGATCTCTCCAACAACCACTACTTCTGCCAGTAAATAATTCCAGAACCATGGCAACTATTTTATAGTTGAAATAAAACTTGAACTTTGATCCCGTCTAAACTACGCTCTTCACTTGGCAAGGACAACAGTGGTTATAGCTGCTTCCTTGAAAGTTAAATTTGAGGAAATCTCTTACAAAATTTTCTTGACCTAAGCCACGACTTCTTCTACATCTACAAAGAATAGATAGTACTTATATATTTATGTATGCAGTAATTTAATCTATTCTGAAAGGGAGTTTGTTTTTAACAAAGACAGTTTGTTTGCTGCACCAGTGCATTTATGTGTGTGTATGTGTGTGTTTGTGTGTGTTTCAGTGCTCTGTGGCGTCAGCAATGCCAGGCCAAGTTCCAAGGACAAGATATGGAGGAAAAGCAAGATTAATGGCTGTTCTAAAAGCTCCTAAAATAAACATGTTACAATACGGCAACTTCACTCAGCTCTCTCACTGTAAAATCATCAACCAATAAATCTTGCAATCCCAAAAATGTATTGCTACATTTTAAACACGTAGACAAGTTGTCCAGTGTTTAACCAGACAAAAAACATGAAACTGTTGTTACAAATAAGCTAAACAAATATGTGGAATTGTATGTCTTAGAAAGAGTCACTGGAAAAATACTGCAGAAAAGAAAGAAGAAATAAGATGAATAGAAAGAATCAGAACATCAGTGTCCACCTGCATGTGGTTACAAACAAAAAAAGTAGCACTAGCTTTCTAAACAATTCTATTTTTATTCACCAATTTATAAAAACAGCAAAACTGACAAGAACATCTGACTGGAACTGGTTTATATCAAATCTCTTATTCTTATTTAACAGCATATTCCGTTACAGATTTAAGAAAGTACTAAAGTTTACGATTTTACATGGAATGTTTAAGTTTGAACTTTCCCTTGTTTTTAAGTTTCAAACAGTAAAAAAAACCTCCCAGGCTCTCCACCTAGGCACGAATCTGCTGAGTGACCACAGTAGAAGTTGTGGCATGGCCACGGATCTTTATCTCACGAGACATCTGGCACCAGGCACACGGGTAGCAGAAACACAGCGTACAGCAGTCATCACAGCAGGAGCCCTGTGAGACAGACAGAGATTTATAAATGTTTTGTATTTTACCAACGCTCTTCTTACTGTTCTCACCACAAAGACTCCCTCGCTGCTGGGAGAGAGAGATCATGTCTTGACTGAGAAATCGAGAGTGCGTGAGTTTAAATCACGCCGAAAGTGTTAAACTACTGGTGCAGAAACTTTTCACACAATTTGTTTTTCACAGTTCCTCATTATGTAAAGGCACCTGGCTTCCTGTGTGTATGTATGTGTGTGTGTGTGTCTTACGTGAATGCCATAGCGTTCCCTCATCTTGCTCCGGAGGCAGCAGGAAACAGTCAGGAGGCAGTCCAAAAGGGGCAGACAGAAACACCAACCGAACTGAGAAACAGTCTGACACTGCAGACATGGGAAACACCACATGGCACAGCAACCTGTAACAAACACACACAGACACACAAAGAGGAACAATAAGCACAATCACTTCTCCCAGATAATAATAAATAGTGTCAGAGCCATGTTTGGACATAACAAGCTGGATGGTAAAATTTCTGCTTTCTTGATTTTTTTTTTAATTTACAAAACATGTCACTTTTTCAGGAACATGTGAGTGCCTGGTCACTTATGCAATTGTCTGCCAAACGTGGTAGCAGCACAAAAACAACCAGAATGCATAAAATGTTAACATCAAAATGTGACTTATTATTTTGACCATGGCACAATTGTTGGCATTTAATGAGATGGCAAAAGTATTTTAGAACCTGTAACTCTCTTTATTCACAGACATAACACAAAACCAAAAACCCTCACAGATGATCTTGTTAATGATTGTTAGGTCTGTCAGGAAGTCGCTCTCTGCAAAAGAGGTTCCACTGCGGGCACAGACTCTCTAATACTGAAGTGTTTTGAGTACAAATGCTGGCTATTACTCGGCAATAGAATAATGTTCCTAATATATTCCTAATATTCCTAAGTTATACATATATTTTTAGACAGAATACTGCATTTATAAGCCATCTCAGAAAATGACTACAATGTAATAAATGTTTAAATGATGCAATATTTTAACGTTCTTTCTTCTAGCCTAGAAAGCTTTAACTGTTGAGAGATATAATGCTTTTCCAGTACTAAAGGATGTGAACACAAGCTAGCAGTAGAATGTGCACCGAGCCGTTGGTAGAAAAGGATGTATGTATGAAAAAAAAAAATCAGATGCATCACTGGTTACACATGCTATAAAATTAGTGTCTGTTAAGTTGAAGGAGATGCTATTTTCTACAAAGTTCTAACATGATTTTATTCATTTCAAAAGCAATAATGTTTATTTTGTTTGCTCCATCATCTTGGAATTCCCCCAGTGCACACTCATGTTTGTTTATTTTGAAATGTCAGGATAAACATAAACTGCTGAGCCCTTCTTGGACGTGACCCTGAGCACACTTTTACCCAAATAAAATTGTACGAGACAAATTCACATGCTGACTCACATCAGAACCTTTTAAATGTGTCTCTTTGGGTTGCCTTAAATGACATCAATCCTAAAATACACCGTCACAGTGCAAATCATCAGCAGCACCACTATAACCTTCAAATTCTTGTTTCCGTGGATCCTGATCACACTGAGCTGTTACTGCAGGATGCCAGCATATATCTCCGCAAACAATAAACCCAGTGTTCTCTCCTTTCTCACTGAATCACTCTCTGTTTTCCTACCTCTCCTTGGTTTTGGTCTCATCTATTTTACCAGTAAAACAAAAACACATGCAAACATCAACAAAGTCACTTTCACTTATATATACAGTGCAGCATATCAAAAGAAATAACCACACCTTCAGTTCCGTTTGGTGAGAGTGTGACTTCTGGACCAAATTGAGGTAACAGCCATCACCTTTCTCAATATGCAAAGATATGTTCTTACTGTTTCCCCCAGTAAACAATTTGTCCTAGCAAGATCTTGTACCTGAAGTATATTTAAATTGGTAACTTCACAGGAGAAGGCAATAATGTTTTTAACTTGTAAAGTTTCACTTATCAGTTAATGCATCCTGAAATCCTTTAAGGAGTAGATGCTGTTGTCAAATGATGCAGAAAAGTGGAGAAACATATTTTTTGGACTGATGTAAGCAAATGTGGGCATGAGATTATATCATCGTCTTAACATAAACTAAGATTAAGACAACTGTTAAAGTTACAGCCATGGAAAAAAAAACGAAGAGATCATCTTTTTTCTGTTTATTGCTTTTGAAATTTGTGAGTGTGTCTGTGTAAAATGTGAATGTGACTATTATTGTATACACTTGATTCAAAATTCCAAACAAAAATGTAATGAATATTACATATAAATAATCGATGTAAAACTACACAAACCTCTTACATAATTTTACAACTGCAACAATTAAAATAGTGATGTTAAGTGCATGTGTGACTTATAGTGTGCATGTGTGTTTCATCCCATCAGAAACTGAATCAGGAGGGAAGCTGCTGGAATACAGCACATAGAAAAGCTGCTCTACAAACCCCACTGCACTCAGAAAACATCTGGAGGCATTTACATAGCTGCAATAGCTCAGAAAAGATTAGCATCCTGTGCATTTTACACACACAGACTGCTGCAAACTGTACAAACACAGAAAAAGGGAAACGCTGTCTCTTTTTTCCAGTTTCCATATGTTTTCCGAAACGATGATGTCTTCAATCAAGCAACCAGTTCTTTTAATAACAAACACCAGTTTGGGTATTAACTCACAGGTGCTCATGTCTGAGCAACAGTCACAGATGCCTGTGGTCCATGTTCCAGAACTGTGGGTTGTGTGGGTTGTCACTGAAACAACCTGCTGCTGGACGGCCATGTCTAATAGGAGGAAATAAAGTAGAAGAGAGAAAAAGAGAAATGTAACTTGATATTGCAAAATCAAGCATCAAATGCTGTGCTCAGCAATAATGTTTCAATGTGTATGACTAAATTTAACTAGCTCATGCAAACACTGGAGCGGAACAAATGAATTGTGAAAGAAATATTTTATTTTATAATTTATTCATATAAGGAAACTAAACAGCAAACAGCAACTGAGAGACAGTGTCGTTTCTTGTATATATTTGCATGTGCAGTTCCATTTACATTTGTGGCAAGTGGGTGATTCTGCTACACAATAAACATCTTTCACATTACTAAGGCCTGAAAAGATTACACAAATGATTCTGTGAGTTTAGGTGGGCTTTTAGTTTCTGTTGTCCTGCCAAAGTTCCACCACCCTTCCTTTTCCTGTCCAACAGGAACAGCTGGAACATCACCGACTAAACGCTTTGCAAACATATTTCAAATGTTGTATGTAAAAAAGGGAAACTTCTTGCAGCTCGGAAATCAGATATCTTCAGGCCTGCAGCAGCAGAGTTTCATAACCCGGGTCCTGTACGCCCCCATCACACACAACACACAACTACACACATACAAGCCACACACACATACACAGACAACACACACATGACTAAAAACGCTCAGAAACCGGTCTGCTGTGCTTATGAATGGTTTCACAACCTTGATCCGACCCCCAATGCTTCCTCTAAACGTTAAATCATGTCATTTGTCTTTTTAACCGTCCAAGAGCTTTCAACCACAAGTCTGAACAGGACAGTAGGGCAGAGACCTTTCCTCCAACCAAATGATTCAATTCAATTCAACTCCCTATTTCCACAGGAACGGAATTCTTTTTCGATCAAAATTTAAATCACGTAAAAGTAATTTCACTTGAGTCCTTTCACATCTAATGTAAACCTGCCCTTTAAATGTACAGTTTTAGTTTGGGTTTGGATAAAATAAAACCATGCAGCGATAAACACTGTTCATAAAACTGGTCAAATCTGCGCCACCTTCATAATGAACCGAAGATTAGCAATGTCGCCTCCTTTCTCCACCAGTTCTCTTAAAGATGATTACCAGTGTAAAGCGTGGAAATAAGACGGCGACTTTTAGCTCAAAATCTGATTCGAAAAATAAATAATTAAAATCCAGTAGGAAAAAAATAAGATTAAAAAGTTCATCCTCATGCACCTACCTGCTGACAATTTGCGTGGTTGGCTAGTGGTCCGCAAGTGGAGTCAAAACGAAACTAGCGAGTGGGCGCAGGGTTGGGTCCTTTTCTCTAGAGGTGAGGGTTGTTTGCTGAAGGGCTGGCAGAGCATCCAACAGCACAGGACTCTTCACTTACAAGCCAAGTAACATTTCATACGGTCGAGGCCACGCCCCCTTAACGTCGCGCACAGGGATTCGTGCAGGCGAGGTGATAAAGATCTGGCTCTATGAGGAAAAAACATGCAGAACTTGCCAAAAAAGATAATAACATGCAAAAACAAGCAGAATGAAGTAAAACAAGTATGACAGAAGTTGTGCACCCTAAAGGCCAGTCAGATACTTGTGTATATAGTATAGTTTGTTCACATTAAGGGTTTTCTGCAGGTGTTTTATTGGACTTATTCAGACTTTCTATTTTACATTTATCTTCTCCATATGTGTCTGTGTGCCTGTGGAGTCACAACACAACCAAGTTTCTCCAGGATCAATTCTGATTCTGACACGCTAATATTTATTTTCTAGCTTAACGTTGAACTGCACTGACCCCACCTGGCATGAGTAGGGTCAAGTGATTTAACCTTAGCAGGCCTTTACTTCACTTTCTCTCTCTCTCTCTCTCTCTCTCTCTCTCTCTCTCTCTCTCTCTCTCTCTCTCTCTCTCTCTCTCTCTC